>CM031947.1:39362428-39518933 GCA_018749465.1 Paracanthobrama guichenoti
GTACCATAATTTAACATAAGAAAGACTGCTTCACAATATTGAATTCAGTATATGAAGAAGTCAGTGTAACTTAAAGAGCTCACCCCACAATGATAATATCATATAGTTTTATTATTTGTTAATAGAAGTTTTTGCCTTTATAGTCTATGCATTTAAAGCGAAGGTTTATGTGGGATTGACATTGTGCTTCAAAAGAGTTAAATCCTTTTTACTAAGATATATTAATAAATTGATGGCAGCCTTCAGCGTAATAATGTGCATTATATATTTTTAGGATTAATAAGTCATACATTTTTATTTCATAACTATTCTGAGTGTCATCACTGTGGCTTGTTTGTAATTTAGCATACAGGGTCAATCCATGTCAAATTTTCACCAGAGGTCCCGGCTAAAAATGTTGATTTTTGATTTATTTATTTTTCTGGTGAAAGAAATATATAAATGCACAAGAAAGTCTAAATATTAAATATTGTGAATGTATATTTACTGAGTAATTCGCTGTTTTGTTTTCTACAAAATAGTGGATTACCCAGTAAAGGCATAATATGTAATTTTCTTTTATTAAAATATCCAAAATCCACTAGAACAGTGTTATATGTTTAGTTGACTTGTATACTTATCCCAAATGTTTCCAACAATGTTTAAATCCAGAGAAATAAGCAATTTTAACCAGGACACGAACCGTGTCCGTCCGTCGTGTCCGTATTTGTATAGTAATAAAATAATTTAGTTCAGTTAGAGAACAGACTCTACAATTAAAAACTGAACGTGTCTGCTCAATACAGTGTTGAGCCGAACGAGTCGCTGAACAAACCAGCAGCAGGAGTCAGATTTCATTCATCAGAGAGTGAGGAGATGATTGACAAGATGACGGCGGAAGATTTGGTTTCAAAGCTAAATGAAAAGGCACCTATTTAAGTGAGTTTGTCATTATACCGTTTTGTTGTTGTGTTTTTCATTAAGAATAATAGGCTAATGAACCCACAATTCAAGCAACCCACCCCCCGAATTGGCACTAATTCTAAACCGAAAGAAAAATGCGCACGGTCACACGGGCATTCATTCACGGCCGCACAGGTGCACGCATTTACGGCCGCGCTGTCATTCACGGTGCATGTCCACTGCCACGTTTTCAGCTTATGCCCATGGAAGCTTAACTTCCATAGGAATTCATTGAAAACACTCGCTTTTCTCTGCACCGTTATGAGTGCCCGAGCGGCTCAGCGCATTTTTACTTTTGGTTTAGAATTAGTGATTTAAAAGCCCCTGCCGGTGATACCGGTATTACTGGTGTTGTCACACGTCAATTAAATGGTGGGAAAATTTCCTCACCATCACATTCCTAATACATGCGTTGCCCTCGAGTTCTAGTTTTATTTTGTAGAAACCATGGAAACACCAAAGATGCTTTAATATACAAACCCGATTCCAAAAAAGTTGGGACAATGTACAAATTGTGAATAAAAACAGAATGCAATGATGTGGAAGTTTCAAATTTCAATATTTTATTCAAAATACAACACAGATGACATATCAAAAGTTTAAACTGAGAAAATGTATCATTTTAAGGGAAAAATAAATTGATTTTAAATTTCATGGCATCAACACATCTCAAAAAAGTTGGGACAAGGCCATGTTTCCCATGTGTGGCATCCCCTCTTCTTTTTATAACAGTCTGCAAACGTCTGGGGACTGAGGAGACAAGTTGCTCAAGTTTAGGAATAGGAATGTTGTCCCATTCTTGTCTAATACAGGCTTCTAGTTGCTCAACTGTCTTAGGTCTTCTTTGTCGCATCTTCCTCTTTATGATGCGCCAAATGTTTTCTATGGGTGAAAGATCTGGACTGCAGGCTGGCCATTTCAGTACCCGGATCCTTCTTCTACGCAGCCATGATGTTGTCATTGATGCAGTATGTGGTCTGGCATTGTCATGTTGGAAAATGCAAGGTCTTCCCTGAAAGAGACGACGTCTGGATGGGAGCAAGTGTTGTTCTAGAACTTGGATATACCTTTCAGCATTGATGGTGCCTTTCCAGATGTGTAAGCTGCCCATGCCACACGCACTCATGCAACCCCATACCATCAGAGATGCAGGCTTCTGAACTGAGCGCTGATAACAACTTGGGTTGTCCTTGTCCTCTTTAGTCCGGATGACATGGCGTCCCAGTTTTCCAAAAAGAACTTCAAATTTTGATTGGTCTGACCACAGAACAGTTTTCCACTTTGCCACAATCCATTTTAAATGAGCCTTGGCCCAGAGAAAACGCCTGCGCTTCTGGATCATGCTTAGATATGGCTTCTTTTTTGACCTATAGATTTTTAGCCGGCAACGGCAAATGGATTGTGTTCACCGACAATGTTTTCTGGAAGTATTCCTGAGCCCATGTTGTGATTTCCATTACAGTAGCATTCCTGTATGTGATGCAGTGCCGTCTAAGGGCCCGAAGATCACGGGCATCCAGTATGGTTTTCCGGCCTTGACCCTTACGCACAGAGATTGTTCCAGATCCTCTGAATCTTTGGATGATATTATGCACTGTAGATGATGATAACTTCAAACTCTTTGCAATTTTTCTCTGAGAAACTCTTTTCTGATATTGCTCCACTATTTTTTGCCGCAGCATTGGGGAATTGGTGATCCTCTGCCCATCTTGACTTCTGAGAGACACTGCCACTCTGAGAGGCTCTTTTTATACCCAATCATGTTGTCAATTGACCTAATAAGTTGCAAATTGGTCCTCCAGCTGTTCCTTATATGTGCATTTAACTTTTCCGGCCTCTTATTGCAACCTGTCCCAACTTTTTTGGAATGTGTAGCTCTCATGAAATCCAAAATGAGCCAATATTTGGCATGACATTTCAAAATGTCTCACTTTCAACATTTGATATGTTATCTATATTCTATTGTGAATAAAATATAAGTTTATGAGATTTGTAAATTATTGCATTCCTTTTTTATTCACAATTTGTACAGTGTTCCAACTTTTTGGAATCGGGTTTGTACATACTATAAAATTAACAGACATTTCTTTTAAACATATAGTGCAGATTTTTAATGAAGCAACAACATATTATAGGTAGGGCAGAACAAGATGGGCTATTAATATTCTTTCATTGTGCAAAAGTATTATAATTTGAAAGGCTCCAATACAAAGCGGCACAACGCACTAAGGGCCTATGCTCATCCTGTGTGCAGATTGATGCGCTTGAAGGAACACAGTCACAGTGCTCCTATTCAGCAGTTTGAGCATTTTCTTTTAACAGTTTTAAATTTCAGTTACTGTGTGTGAAGAACGATTCTTAGTGCTCTATTTTCCTTTTATGCAAAACCATTCAGTAGTTATCTACTGAAGCACAAAAATAAGTAAAACAAGAGCATTGTGTGAAAATGTGGAGAGTGGTAAAACAAATGTGGCTCTTAAATATATAAATAGCCTACAGGTATCGATTTTTAAAACGTTACATCGATACATCGTGTCGTTACACATTAGATCGATGTATCGATCTATATCAATTTATTGTTACACCCCTACTAGCTATGCCTTCGTTTTGAATAGGCGGACTCAAATGGCGAAAAACGACATATTGTGCCTTTAATATTTTGGTTTTCAACAAAATAAAACATTTCCGTTATTTGGAGGATTTCAGTTCAGTTAATTTATTTCTATAGCACTATTCAAACAACGAGTTGCACCAAAGTGCTGTACAGACATTAATAAAACATTTTAGTAAGGTAAAGATCACATCATAAAACAACTAAAAAAACACAAAACTCAACCCTCTTCGCTCACAAAGGCTATATAGCAAGGAAGTGTTTTTTTTTTTTAAACGACTTTTAAAAACGCCTAATGTAGGAGAAAATCTGACATGGTAGTGAAGTTGAAGTGGTAGGTTGTTCCAAAGAACTTGTTCCAAGAACTGACAAAATGTAAAAATGTGTACCTTGAATGCAATGTAAGTCGCTTTGGATAAAAACGTCTATCAAATGCGTAAATGTAAATAACTTATGGGCAGCTACAGCAAAGGCCCTTTCACCCTTTCTCTTAAATTTTGTCCTTGGAACAAACAGAGCCCCTTTATCTGCAGACCTTAAAGACCTAAGGGGCTTATAGACCTGAAGGAGCTCAGATAGATATAACGGCGCTAATCCATTTAGGCTCTTATAAGCAAAAATTAAAAGTTTAAAATCAACTCTGGCTTTAATGGGTAACCAACCCAAAGAGGCCAAAACAGAAGAGATGTGATCATATTTGCGGGTCCCAGATAAAAGTCTGGCTACAGCATTTTGTACTACTTGCAGCCGACTCAAAGATGTTTGGGAGACGCCAATATAGAGTGAGTTACAGTAGTCAAGTCTTGACAACACAAAAGCATGGATCAACATCTCCAGATCTTTAAATGGTTTCACCTTAGCCAGAAGTCTTAAATGAAAAAATGCAGGCACAGGCAGATAAATTTGTGTTTCAAAGAAATGAAAATAAATTCCATACTTGCGAAAGATAGACCCTAATGGTGGTATGTATAGGGTAAATAACATTGGAGCAAGTATAGAACCCTGTGGAACTCCACAGGTCAATGGAGCAGATGAAGAAAAGGTCTGGCCTAGGTTAACAGAAAAACTTCTATTTGTCAAAAAATGATTTTAACCAGTTTAGAGCAGTGCCATGAATGCCTACCATATTCTCAAGATGTGAAATTAAAACCTCATGATCTATAGTGTCAAAGGCTGCAGTGAGATCTAATAACAAAAGGACAACAAAGTGTCCAGAATCACTAAATAAAAAGATATCATTTAAAACTCTTAAAAGTGCAGAATCTGTACTATGATTGGCTTTAAAGATTCAAGATTCAAGATTCAAGAGTTTTATTTGTCACATACACAGTTATATACAGAATATACAACCGGCAGTGAAATGTAAACAGGTCCGCTCCATGGACAGTGCAAATTCACAGTTAAAAACACAAGGAGGAAATTATATAGAAATAGGATTTTAAAAAAAAGTTCTATCTATCTATCTATCTATCTATCTATCTATCTATCTATCTATCTATCTATCTATCTATCTATCTATCTATCTATCTATCTATCTATCTATCTATCTATCTATCTATCTATCTATCTATCTATCTATCTATCTATCTATCTATCTATCTATGTCTATATCTGTAGAATTATAAATAATCAAGTCAAGAGAAAAAAAAAGTAAAAAATAAGAATAAAGTGGAATAAAATAATTGAAGTAGACTGTGCAGTGAGTAAACTGTAGACTTATAAATATGTGGTTAACAAATGTATAAAGAGTATAATGGGCAAACAGGTTTATAACAGGTTGTTACACAGTAACAACGAGAACAGAAAGTCCAGTGCAATGTCAGTGTATCGATGTTTATCCTGGCGTGAAGTCACGTGATGTTAAGTTCAGGAGTCTGATGGCCTGGGGAAAGAAGCCTCCTGAGTCTCTCAGTTTTGGCCATCAGGCTTCGAAGCGCTTACCAGATGGCAGCAGCGTGAAATGAGGGTTTGCAGGGTGATTAGAGTCCTTGATGATCTTGGTAGCTCTACCTTTGCAGCGTTTGGTGTAGACGTCATGCAGAGACGGAGAGCTGACCCTGAGATACGCTTCGGATAAGCGCACGACTCTTTGCAGGGCTTTGCGGTCATGACTGGTGCTGTTCCCATACCACGCTGTGATGCACTGAGTTAATACACTTTCTATCGCCCCTAAATAGAAAGTTTTCAGGATAGCTGGTGAAACCCTGAATTTCCTCAGCTGGCGCAGGTGGTACAGTCTTTGCCTGGCTTTTTCACCTGTGTCTGAATGTGAGCAGTCCAGGTCAGGTCCTCGGAGATGTTTACTCCCAGGTACTTGAAGCTGCTCACTCTCTCTACTGGTGACCCGCTGATCATGAGGGGGAGTATGTCCGTTGCGCGGTCTCTTCCTGAAGTCCACAATCATTTCTTTGGTCTTGCCAACATTCAGAGAGAGACAGTTGTCCTGGCACCATGATGTTAGATGCTCCACCTCGTCCAAGTATGCCGTCCTCATTGTTGTTGGAAATGAGGCCCAGGACAACAGTATCATCAGCAAATTTGATGATAGAGGTGGAGCTGTGTGTGGACAAACAGTCATGCGTGTAGAGAGAGTAGAGCAGGGGACTCAGGACACAGCCCTGTGGAGCTCCCACACTCAGGGTGATGGAGGAGGAGGTGGACTGGTCTATTCTCACCACCTGAGGCCTGCCAGTGAGGAAGTCCTCAATCCAGTGGCAGAGAGAAGGATTCAGGCCGAGATCCAGGAGTTTGGAGGTTAGCTTGGTGGGAACTATGGTGTTAAAGGCTGAGCTATAGTCAATAAATAGCAGCCTTACGTAGTTCCCACTTTTGCTGTCGATGTGAGTGAGGGAGGAGTGGAGGACATGAGAGATGGCATCTTCAGTTGATCTATTGGGACGATAGGAAAACTGAAGATGGTCCAAAGTGCCAGGAATGAAGGCGCAAATGGTGTTTTTAATGAGTCTCAAAGACCTTCATGACTATAGACGTGAGAGCCACTGGACGATAGTCATTTAGGCAAGAGGGTTTACTGTTCTTAGGGACAGGGATGATGGTGGATTTTTTGAAGGAGGTGGGGACCACAGATGTAGCGAGGGACTCATTAAAGATAGATGTAAACAACCCGGCGAGCTGATCAGCACAGGACCGCAGAACACGACCTGAAATACCATCTGGCCCGGCAGCTTTCCTGACGTCCACACGCTTGAGTGCTCTCCAAATTTCATCCTCTGAGACAGAGATCACGTGGTTGTTGCTGCTCTGAGTGATTCCCTCTGACGCGTCACTTGGCGGAGTCGCGTTGCCGCGGTTACAGTCAAAGCGAGCGTAGAAAGAGTTTAACTCGTTCACGAGCAACGGCTCAGCGTTCACCTCTGCAGAGGATTTAGATCCAAAGGAGCAGATGGACCTCAGACCTTGCCACATGCGCCGCGAGTCGTTGAGTTGGAAATGAGACTCCACTCGGTCTTTATATCGGAGCTTTGCGGCTTTAACTGCTCGTCTGAGAGCATAACAGGACGTTCTGTATTCAGTCATATTCCCTGAATCGAGACCGGCGTTGTAAGCAGCAGTGCGTGCGTTCACTGCCGCGCGGATTGAATTGTCCACCCACGGTTTCTGATTTGAGAAGGACGTTATTGTTAATGTTTGCATGGCTTGCTCTGTAAGCGTGTTGATGAAGCAAAGCGCCACATCTGTGAACTCGCTGACGTCAGCTGAACTCGCTCGGAACATGTCCCAGTCAACATCATCCAGAGCTGCCTGTAGCGCGGTCTCTGAGTGGGGCGACCAACGCTTAACTTCCCGCCTCACCGGGGGTTCCTGGAGGAGCTTTTGTTTGTATTCGGGAGTGAGGAAAATGGCGGCATGATCCGATTTGCCAAACGCTGGAAGTGACCGCGCTTTATAGGCGTTCTTAAACGGGGTGTAGCAATGATCCAGTGTGCTTGCTCCTCGTGTGGGGCAGGAGAGGATCTAAAGCCTGACTGAAACACTTCAAGAGCTACATTTTGGTCCAAAAAACTCAAAATTTGGTTAAAAACAGACTTTTCAAGAACCTTGGCTAAGAATGGCAACTTATAAATTGGATGGAAATTAGACAACCTCATAATCTAAATTTGGAGGCTGAACTACAGCATGATTTGACATGGATTTGACATGATTTGACATGGAATGACCCTATGAAGAGTCTCAATTCAATTGTCCCTACATTGATAACTTTATTTCAGTAATATTGCATCTTTGTGTCGTATAATCTTTGCAAACATCTTTTATCAATGTCTTGTATTTTTAAACTAGATATTGTTGGTTGTTGGCAATCGGTGAGCCTCCAGATGTAGTTGAAGGAGCATCACGTCGCCCCCACTGGTCCACACACCCTCACACTGCATGGCTTCACTTGCTGGTGTCTCACACCGTGTCTCCTTAAGCCCCGTCCTGCACACCCTCATGCTGGGGTCTCAGGCCTCTCACAGACTGACCAATGACTGCCTGGATTGTTCTGCCTGTCAGCCTGTCTGCCTTCTCCATCACGGGGATATGGATTGTGTGAGTGTTTAAGTGAAGGAGAAATATGTATATACTGTATATACAGTAGGTTTTTAATGTTTTTGAAAGGCTGCATTTATTTGATCAAAAATACAGTAAAAACAGTTATATTGTGAAATATTATTACAATTTAAATGAACTGGCTTCTATTGTAATATATTTTAAAATGTAATTTATTCCTGTGATTGCAGTAATGATGCTGAAAATTCAGCTTTGCAGTCTTCAGTGTCACATAATCTTTCAGAAATCATTCAAATGTGCTGATTTGGTGCATTTCTTGTTCTTATTCATGTTAAACACAGTTGTGCTGCTTAATTTTTTTGTGGAAACTGATTCTTTGATGAATGGAAAGTTCAAAAGAACAGCATTTATTATAAAAATAACTTTTTTTGTAATATTTATTAATATCATAAATACCTTTACTGTCCTTTTTATTAATTTAATGTGCCTTTGCTAAATAAAAGTATTATTGTTTTTCTTTTCTTTTTAATCTTACTTACCCCAAACTTTTGATAATAAGAAATCTTAGAATGATTTCTGAAAGATAATGTGACACTGAAGACTGCAGTAATGATTCTGAAAATTCAGCTTTTCCCATCACAGGAATAAATTAAATTTTAAAATAAATTACAACAGAAACCATTTCATTTAAATTGAAATAATATTTTACAGTATTACTCTTTTACTGTATTTTTGATCAATTAAATGCAGCCTTGGTGAGATTGAGACGACTTTCAAAATCATTAAAAAACCTTAATGTTTCCAAACTTTTGACAGATATTGTATATAATATATAATTACGTTAAATCTACCTCTCTACTGTTTATTTGTTTAATTAATATACTATACATTCAGACAAGTCATGTACTTCATGTAATCATAAAATATTTTGTTTTCTAGTTACGCCATGGCAGTGATGAACCACCATGTCTGTCCAGTTGAGAACTGGTAAGTTAACCCTATAAAGCCTTCTTTATCTATATGTAAATTATCAACATGTTTGAAACTTTGCTGAAATACCTGTTGTGCACAAACTACTACATCCCTTCTGTCATCTGATTGATAGTTTATACTTTTTTAGCAAGTAATTGTAAAAATGCCCCCCCTAGGTTGTGGTACACATCTCTTTTTTTCTGTGAATCTTTACTGATTTTGACGTAAAATGTAAACATAAGAATACATGAAACATTTTAGACATTTTGGGTATAGTATTTTCGTTTAGTTTTTTTTGTGTGTGTCTTGTCCCTGTACTTAACATCAACCTTCCAAGGGACTACGGATGAAAATTAGCCAGTGTTGGCTAAATTGGCGCATTTACATATTTTTATGTATTATTAATGTGTATTGTCCCTGATTAAAAGAATAACTAAAAATAAATGAAATCATATTTCAATATGAACACTTACTGGTGTAACAAAACATATGTTTACTTAATTATACATATATAATAATAATAATAAAAAAAAGTTAAAACAAGAGTATCAAATATGATGCATCAGGCATTTGATTATCACTTTACTAAAACATTATTAAGATATATAATATAGAGCAGGGGTGTCAAACTCATTATAGGATGAGGGCCGGGTGGGAAAAAATGTAACCATGTGCGGGCAGAGTTACTTTTTAGTTACAGTTACATTACTAATATAAAAAAACAAACTACTCATACAAACTACAAAAATTTTTGCAAGAACTAGAAAAGCACACTGCTTTTTGAAAACTGCATTTGTTTTTACAGCGAAAATACTTTATTAGATTTTTAAAATAGTGTTTAATTTGATATATTTTATTAGTGATGCAAGGATTTAGATTTTCATGGCCAATTTTTATTTTAAATATTTTTAATAACAAACAAATTGACCAATTCTGATACTGGATGTCTTTTTTTTTTTTTTTTTTTTTTTTCATTATGGTCTGACTTTGGCTTTGTGAAATGATGCTACATAAGACACTTGTCATGCACAAAACAAAAATAGCAGACAGACTGAATGTAACGTTAAATTCATTCTCTGCCATTAGGTGGCGCTTATGGAAGAGCAGCGATTATAGCATTTCCTTGGTTACCACTGCACACAAAGCAGTGCTGCACTTATTAATACGCTACTACTTTATAAATAGGGCTGTTCGATTCCGAAATTTTTGGAATCGATTCTGATTCCTGGTTTCGGAATCGATGGAGAATTTTCGATTCTTGTTTTTTTAACAAAATTGATGCAGGAACCTAGTCCCGGATTGACCGTAGGATATAAGGATGTAGAAAGCACCTTCTCTGAAACTTTATTTGTAAAATGAAGATATATTTCCATAACTCTGATTGATTTTAAATTGTAATTATGGATGCTCCTGATGTCTAAAATGCATGTGCACATTTAAGTTAAATGACAAAGTTTACTTAAGTGCTTTTGCACAGAATGTATGAGGCCAAATAACCACAATATTAACAACAACAATGATGTAAGAGTGCACAGGTTATTTGTCAATCAGATGCGTGAGGAAGTTGCATTCGTTACTATAGCAACAGTAGGCTCTCTGTCATTAATCTGTAATCATTTTCTTTCCGAATTATCGTTGGATTATAGAAAGAACCCTCTTATCTGCATCTGTTATCGTAGACCAAGCAGTGCTCACCGTTGTGGACAACATTTCACGATTTCAAATTATGGAGTTTTTGGGTGCAAAATGTAATAAACTTGTCCACAATGCAGGATCACAGAAGGAAACAATGACAATAGACACCATTAACCTAAGTGAATGAAAGGTAGGATAATAATCAGCGGTATGCGTTCACATATGGCATATATTATGTATGTTTCAGCATGGCATACGTAAAATTAAGTTGTTAGAATTACGCTCTATTGACGTCATTATGCGATGACGCAAAAGAACCGCTGAATTGTTTTATTTTTAACTGGTTCATTGAAACTAACTGTCCGAAAGAACCTTTTGCAGAAATTAAATGGACTTCCAATCGTTATTAGTGAGCGAGAGACAAATGAATGCTAAACTCTGTTGAACTGAAAAGGGCTCTTTGATTCAATTGATTCAAAGCCCTATTTATACGGAGATGAGGAAAATAAAATCAAAACTTTTCATAAGTCAGTCAGAAAGATACATTATAAACCCCAATTCAGTATTTATATTTTTCTTTCATGAACAGTGATCTTGTTCCTGGTAGACTACAGTATTTTCTCTGCTGGCATGTCTGTGTTCTCATTTTTGTGTCCGTATTCAGTGTTTGTTAATGCCCTGTTTACAGACTTTGTAATATTTCCACACAAATTATATTTTGGAAAATGTTTGCAAAGCAATTTGTTTGCAAGAGAGCAGTGGAGCATAAAACTAAAACCTGTGCCTGTGGACTAGTCAGTGCATCTCTATTTTTTTTAAGTTATTTTTCAAATCATGCCCCGGGCCGGGTTGGACACCTTTTTAGGACGTATGTTTGACACCCCTACTGCAGAGTGACAACTGGTATTCATATGCATTTTATGTACTGTACTGTGTGGCGGGAGGAGCAAATGACAGACAGGCATTTATTAACATAAATAAACAGAAAATGTTCAAAAAGGGGAATAAAGTGACGAACAAAACAGGGGATCTGGTGTCCTCGGTGTGCCAGGGAATAGTGAAGGAAGGGTAGTGAACGGATAGGATGGGTCCAGGTAAGGGGCGGGGTCCGACGGCCACACGCATTTCTCTCTCCGGCCCCACGGTAACCCAGGGAAATAGCGGGCCGGCATCCTAGCCTGTCAGCGGCGTCTCACATCTTTGGCAGCGCGGGAGTCCCTCCAAGTCCCCTTTCTGGACCCCCGAGGACACCAGCGTGCATGCACGGGGAGAGAGAGAGACTAGTCTCCTGAGGAGAGGCATTTAACAGCGGTGGTGATGAGGCTTCATGATATTCAGGTGTGCCTCATCACTCGCCACCATTTCTCATCATTTCAGAGCCCCTCCTCTCTCTCACACCCACATGGGAACTTGGTGAAGGGCGACAATTTCAGTGACAGAGTGTCGCTGATTATGAGGGAGAGGCAGTCATTCCATCACAACTGTTATAAAATCTCATTGATTTACATTACAGTTACTTTTTGACCAAATAAATGTCTTTTTTGCTCATTTTGAGGTGCTTTTTCCTCTTTGAATATGAGCTCCATATTATTTGTCATATTATATGAGCCATTTAAGCCTGATGTATCAAATATGAAACTCAAATAAATAAATAAAATAACACCACACACACAAACCATTTTTTGCAGATTTTGTTTAAACGTTTAGCAAACTGCATACATTTTTTTTTTTTTAAAACAGACTATTATTACATATGTCAGGATTTACAGGGTTAAATCCCACATCCGAAAGTCACCATATACTGTTGTTTAAACTTTCCTGCTTGGATCTTTGTATAACAGGACATACAATTTGACATGTACAGAGGAAACAGCTAAGAGGGGCTTCCCAAAGACCTGCTGCACTCTTCAAGACATCCCCCTCATTAGGTAAAAATTACTTTTGAATTGATCTGGAATACCACAAAATGACCACATTTTCAAGGTGTCTCCTTAGTAGTATTGTTTTGCACCAACTTCTGTGGTCCAATATCTGAATTTCTGCTCTTTTGACAGTAAATGTGGTTGCTATCCACCAGAGAGCTGTCTCTTCAGTTTGATAGGCAATGTTGGGGCATTTATGGGTAAGAATTACTGTTTAAAAATAAAGAAATAAATAGTGCTGTCAAATCGATTAATCGTGATTAATCGCATCCAAAATAAAAGTTTGTTTTTGCATAATATATATGTGTGTACTGTGTATAATTATGTATATTTGAATACACACACATACATGTGTATATATTTAAGAAATATTTGCATGTGTATATACTGTATATTAATATAATTTATATTATATATAAATACTTTATATATAAATATAAAAAATTCTTAAATGTATACATGCATGTTTGTGTATTTATATATACATAATTATACACAGTACACATACATATTATGCAAACTTTTATTTTGGATGCGATTAATTGCGATTAATCGATTTGACAGCACTTCAATAAACTTATTTTTTAATCTGAATTTTTGTTGATTTCCTAATCTGGGCCTGTATTACAGAAACCTCTAATTCAGAATTCTATCCTATCTGTCTAGTAACCATAATTTCAATTAAAGGGATACTTCACCGATTAGCATTAAGCTTTGTATCAGTAGAAACCCGGTAGTATATTTGAATGATTGTGATTCCCTCCCTCATGTCCCCCTGAGACGAGAAATTTCTGTATTTTGTGTCTGGAAAAATACCTCTGATGACGCAAAAATCGTAATTTTGCATCAGAGGCTTTTTTGGCCAGAGGCTAGAGACTACAGCCAGTAGTAGGAGCTAGTTCCGCATGTTTTCAACCCGCCCATAGGGGGTGGGATCTCACTCACAGAATGTAAGACACAGACATTGCTGCTCGGGCATTCATAATGGAGCGGTGCGGAGCAAAGCAAGTGTTTAAAATGAATTTCTATGAAAGTTAAGCTTCCATAGGTATGAACTGAAAACAGACTGTGGCCAGACTGGACACAAAATGTGAATGACTGTGCGGCCGTAAATGTATGCGCACTGTGTGGCCGTAAAGGAATGAAACTGCAGCCGTGAATAAATGACGGTGCAGCCATGAATGAATGACAGTACAGCCGTGAATGACTGTGCAGCCATGAATGAATGACACTGCAGCCGTGAATGAATGACACTGCAGCCGTTGACACTGCAGCCGTGAATGAATGACACTGCAGCCGCAGCCGTGAATGAATGACTGTGCAGCCGCAGCCGTGAATGAATGACTGTGCAGCCGCAGCCGTGAATGAATGACTGTGCAGCCGCAGCCGTGAATGAATGACACTGCAGCCGTGAATGACACTGCAGCCGTGAATGAATGACAGTGCAGCCGTGAATGAATGACAGTGCAGCCGTGAATGAATGACTGTGCAGCCGTGAATGAATGACACTGCAGCCGTGAATGAATGACACTGCAGCCGTGAATGAATGACACTGCAGCCGTGAATGAATGACACTGCAGCCGTGAATGAATGCCCATGTGGCCGTGCTCATTTTAGTTTCGGTTTAGAATTAGCGCCAATTTGGGGGCGGGTTACTTGAATTGTGAGTGAGTGATTGTGATTAGCCTATTATTCTTATGAAAAACACAACATCAAAACGGTACAATGACAAACTCACTTAAATAGGCGCCTTTTCATTTAGTTTTGAAACCAAATCTTCCGCAATCATCTTGTCATTCAGCTCTCTCTGATAAATGAAATCTGACTGCTGCGTTTGTGCAGACATATGTAGTGTCTGTTCTCTAACTGAACTAAATTATTTTATTACTATAAAAATGAAAACGATGGTGGGGGCAGTGCGGCCGTGGGCAAGTGATGTCACCGGTAGGCGTGGCTTGGGAGTGGCCTCGTAGGGCAGCAAAGCAATTTGCATTATGGGAGTTGTTGTCTTTCATCCACATGAGCCAAAAATACATTTTCTAGCTTTTCGCAGTCTAGAAAGCACCAACTTCTAAAATAATTTCACAGATCTACTACATAAATGACATTTTAATACACATTCATCTTTCCAGTGGTGAAGTATCCCTTTAAGAAATAGAAGACTTTCAAGTCTTATTTGTCTTAGAACCCTTAGAAATAAATTATTATTATTTGTGATGTGTCCCTGCAGTGGTTATGGTGTGCATGCTGCGTTATGTTCAAGTGATTGAACACAGCCATCATTGCTGGACCAACACAAGTTCTTTGGTGTCCGGCTGCATTAATGCCTTGGGTTTGGTCATGGTTGGGAACTTTCAGGTGAACAGACGATAATAGACTCACAACTTCAGCCTGTTACATACAAATCGAAATAAACTTGCATTCCTCTCACCCTTTCTGTCTGTTTTTTTTCTCCTCTCAGGTTGATCATGCCAAGACGCTTCATTATGTGGGAGCTGGTGTAGCTTTCCCTGCCGGCTTGTTGTTTGTGTGTCTGCAGTGCGTACTGACGTACCGTATAGCAGAGACAGCGCTGGACTACTGGATGGCTCATGTGCGTGTGGCTCTCTCAGCTGGAGCTCTGGTATCGCTTGTCCTTAGTATCCTTACCAGGAGTTTGAACATGAGGCAAACGGCCTAAAACACAGTGGCTTTTTGCTTTTCAGTGGATGATAAAAGATGCAATGTCTAGTTTTCACAATATTTTCTCAAATATTTCAGTAATCTGTACCAATGCTGGTGAAATTTCATGAGTTGCAATACCAGTTTTGATACTACAGCAAAAATAAATTTTATTATTTATATGCTTTATTTAAAAAGTAAACCATTAATGTGCAAATTAATACAATAGTTAGTACAATAGTTAAATGTTTTTCAAGTAAACATTTAAGTAAACGGTATGAAATTAAATAAATAAACAGTAGAACAAAGAACAAATTAACACGCTTAAAGTTTTTCCAAGTATTTTTCAGCAAACAATCCATAATAAAATAAACAAAATAAAACTAATACAACAAAGAAAAAAAAGTAAACAGTGCTTAAAGTAAACCACAATAAAGATCTAATAAAAATAATGAATAAAAAAAAAAACACAATAGAACGAAGAAAAAATAAACGATGCTTTGCAAGTTGTGTATCCAGAAAAGTAGACATTGAGTAATCGTTGAAAAATGTACACAAAATCCAAAAGTTATCATGCTGCTATTAAAGGTAGGATAGGCAAATTTGGAGAGAGATGAGATCCCAACCTCCCTTCACAGCTAGTCCCTTCTCTAAAGCCACACCTCCTCCAAAACACATGAACACACACAACAGAGTGGTACGTGGTAAATTACCTCATGTCTCAAAGCACATAACATTACAAATTAACGTAGACAACTTACAGACGGCTGACTCCTGACTACTACGATGTTGACATAGAAACCATATAAATCCGAGTCTGGGGAAGTGAATGGCTCCGGGTAAAACGTCAAGGCTTGCCATCTCGAAATTACGGTTACGGTTACATGGCATGAACGCAGCATAAGCTTGTTTTGGTTAAGGAGAAATTGTAAAAGATGGCTGCTGTTTGCGGCGCTCCATGACTGTCTGTGTACAACTCTGCATAGCCTTACGGAACGTGTTGATAACGCGACTTTCACACATTAAACCCAGTAAATTACCATAAAATTGATTACCATAAAATACCATTTAAATACACAAATGTGCTTTTCACACAAGCAATGGCATTCTGTCTTTTTACTAGTAAGATACCATTTACACATAAGTACCAAAATACCTGTAAACACTGTGATGTCAGTCAACAACAGCACACTGTGTTCTGTAAACCTGTAATTTACCAGTAAAGACTGTGTGTGAAAGGGGCTAATGATTATAGGCAATTTCTGAAGATCGATCAATCCTCTTCTTATGAAAACAACATATATTGCAAAATAATTTTGTCACACTTTATTGGTTATAATGACAAATTAATTAATTCAATTTTTATTAATTAATTAATAGTCCAAAAAGATGAACTTACATTACTATTAACAAAGCTGACATAGCCTTATAATAAAACACACACTTTTGAAATCTATATTTCAATCTGTAATGAACAGTCATATCACAATTATACAATTTGCATGTTTCAGGGCAGTCTATTCCCTTAAAGGGATAGTTCCCTAAAATGTCATTTAATTCCTCATTCTCATGTCATTCCAAACCCATAAGACCTGCTTTCTTCGTCGGAGCACAAATTAAGATATTTTTGATGAAATCCGACAGAAATCCTCTGACCCCTCTATAGACAGCAATTTAATTACCACTTTCAAGGCCCAGAAAGGTAGAACATAGTAAAAATAGTCCATGTGACTCCAGTGGTTCAACCTTAATTTTATGACGCATTGAGAATACTTTTTGTGTGCAAAAAACAAACAAAAATAACGACTTTATTCAGCAATTTCTTTCGTCTGTGTCAGTCTTATACGCAGTTTTATGTTGGCCAGGTCCTGCGTCAGCATCGCACGCATACGTCGTGGTGCTCACGTGAACAGCATCGGCCAATGGTAAGGCGGTGTTCTGGTGTAGCTCTGACGTAACTCTGAAGCGCTGCACTGTATTTACTATGTCAACAGTGTAGGAGACTGACACAGATATGACGCAATTGTTCAATAAAGTCATTATTTTGCACACAAAAAGTATTATTGTGGCTTCATAAAATTAAGGTTGAACCACTGTAGTCACATGGACTATTTTAATAATGTCTGTACTACCTTTCTGCGCCTCAAGTGGTAATTAAATCGCTGTCTATGGAGGGGTCAAAAAGCTCTCCGATTTCATTAAAAATATCTTAATTTGTGTTCCGAAGATAAATGAAGATCTTATGGGTTTGGAACAACATGAGGGTGAGTAATTAATGACAGAATTTTCATTTTTGGGTGAACTATCCTTTAAACTAAATCTCATGTCAACACCTTGGAATTAGAACTCTGACGTTTTTTTTTTTTTTTTTTTTTTTTCAGATCTTTGTTTTATAACAATGTTTTTAATGCTGAAGGTTAGTGTGTCCATTCCTTAACATCATACTTCCTATTCAAGGTGGTATATTCTTCGTCCATGAGAGTTTTGTATTGCAGCACGCCGCGGCCATCTGTGAATGGGTCTTCACGGTGCTGGTCCTGGTGTACTATGGCACCTTCACCTATGAGTTTGGCACTGTCAACAGTGACACCATAATGGCAGCCTTAATGAAACGCAGTGAACATCACCATCCGGGGTCTGCGGTCATCATGGGGGGTATCGGGAAGGGTGTTGCAATGGGATGCGGTGCCCGCAGTCTGAAGTCACCTGGTGGCAGCAGCACTTCCACACACCTCAACTGTACACCAGAAAGCATTGCCATGCTTTAGGGGTTAACCACTATGGTATTCTCTCAGACCTCAGCGTATAAACTCAGAACTCTTCGTCTGGCTCACGGATGTGAAAAACTGGTACAAGCAATACAGAATTACAGTAAGTCTACAGACTTGCTGATTATAATCCAACAGTAATGGCCAGTCGGTCATAACTAAGGTATTTTGCATGATATTTTGCATTCATATTTAAGATAACTCAAAGTACAGCCCCAGTAACCAGCACAGGCAATTCCTTCCCATGATTCATGGGGCCTCTGATAGAAATGTTTCAATTTACTGTTAAAACTGCAATAACTCCTCTCTAAAGGTGCATTCACACTGACAGCGATTCAATTGTTCAGGGTTAACAAGTTTACTGTTGGTTGCTATTGTTATTCTGCATCAGGAAATGTTATACAGTGCTGCAGCGACAATGTTTTTTTGTAGGCCAAAACTTGGAAACGAGTTAGCATTTTAGCACTTCCGGTTCCATTGTCCCTAAAGTCAATTGGGTTTTTGCTTAAATGCCTGAAAGAGGTTATGTGGTTAACTCAAGGTACTTTCATGTTTTCACCTTGTTTTTTTTTAAAGCTCTTACTTTAGGCAATTGCTAACAAGTGACTTGATGGCACTACAGAGGTTTTTCGGTGACATTAAAGGATACATAACACACACAGTTTCTGCCAAATCTGCCAATCTTAATCTTGAGTACCTATAGACTATAGTATATCCTTCATATCTCCGAAGAGTCTTTAGTTTTATCATATTTATAAAAGACAGATACACTGTATCGATTCTTTCCGAAAACAACCAAGTTTGTGAAGGCGTGCAGTGGGCGGAGCTAAAGAGACACGAGTTTGTGTTGTTTTCTATATATGCACTTAAGTGCAAATTGCCAACAAAAGTCATTTGAGGAAGTTTCAGGAACCAGGAACAAACAAACGCACTTGCAGAACTCCGTTGCTGCTCCAGAAAAACAAACTGCATCCATGGTTTCCTTAACGCTGAACAAGGTTATCTTTCCCTCATAACCAGAAACACACTTCTTTAGTGACATTGTTGATTTCGAAGCTCGTTGATGACACGCTCATCCGGGAGAACTGCCCATACAAGGAATTCCGCCCTTTATGACATCACACAGGGTCATACTCGGAAAAAAACATTTAACCCCCCCTTATCGAACATGTAAACTTACACTGACTAGCCCACTTTTTCAGCCTTGTTGTGTTTATAATCATGCTTTTACAAACTATTCTAACTATTTTTATGAAGCTCATTGAGGGTAATTTTTGAAGTCGTCACCGTGGTGTAGTTTGCTTATAGCCTACGTTTAGCTTTTTACTTCTGTTGATTGTATTTATTTAGGCTTCAAAGTTCATAAAAGTTATTTCTTTTGTTGGTCACAGTTTATTTTCTGAAAAACTCCAAAAGCCACTGGAAAAATTCAATTGGGTTTTTGTTAAGGGAACCAGGGTCATGCTAACTTCTAGGTTTGTCCTTCAAAAATATGGCATCACTGCAGCGCTCTATTGGTAGTCGGTGCTTTGAATCTCTGCTCTTGCATAAACTAATGCAGTTTGTCGCAATGGATGCTCATGTCGCCCTAAATCTCCAACACTCATTGGAAAACAGTGACTTTGGTCACTTTGTCTTTGTCAGTGTGAATCTGTTACATAGCTGCCAGCAATACCAAGACACTCATCTAGACAAAGAAGATAATTGGCTAAACGCATCCAACCTTTTGTAACCCATTTAATCTGTAGAAACTGTGATTACACAACAGGTCAAGCCATCACTGTAGCAGTGGAGATGTTAAGCCAGCCAGCCACCAGCCATTGCTGCCAATAGTTGAGCTGCAATGAGGTTGTCCATTCCAAGTGTTCACGGCTTAGTTTGATCTGTGACACTGTATTGGCATGACTTCAGGTGCTGTGGACCATCTGTCCTATAGCTCTTGGATACATTGTGGCTGTATTGACTAAGATTTAAGTGTATCTCAGTGCAACCTTTCAAACGTTTTGGTGCTTTTGCCAAGTTTTTTCATCACTTGATCCAAAAACTGCCTGCATTGATCAATCCCAGGTATCTTGCAAACAAATTCTTAATATTTCAGAATCACAGGAAACCAGATTTTGTGTCTATTATTCTGTTTTGTTTTAAGGACAGTCGTTTTTGGTTTATATTTCACTTTTAGAAATATAAGGCGATTTTAATCAGTTTTCCAAGGGATTCGTCTTGCTCGTGATCCCTGTATGATTCATTGAAAATGCTATATTTTAATGCTTTTGTGAGCAAACGCAAAGTTTCTTAGAGGAAACCAACACATTTGCAAGAGAACGCAAAAGTTTTGTGAGTTTTTTTTTTGGGGATTGCGATCCCACAAAAAACTTTACGTTTGCTCGCAAAACTTTTGCATTCACTCAAAAACAGGTGATGGAGGCTTTCAATGTTTTTGTGAGCAGATGCAAAGTTTCTCAGGAAAACGCAATCCTTTTGCAAGCAAACTCAAAGTTTGTCTGGGAAACACAACGTTTTGTATTATTGCATTTGCTTGCAAAAGCAAATTTTTTTTCTCCATTACCAGTTTCTCGGGTGAATGCTCTTTGCATTTGCTCACAAAACTTAACTGGAACTGGTGATGGAGAAAAAAAGAGCTTTTGCAAGCAAACGCATAGTTTATCTTGGAAACACAATTATTTTGCAAGAAAACACAAACCTTTTGCGATCAAACCCAAAGTTTCTAAGGGGAATGCCAACGCTTTGCGTGAGAAACTTTGCGTTTGTTAGCAAAAGCACTTAAATGTAATTTTTCCTCACATCATCCCATTACTTACCAACTTAAGATATCTATTTCAAAACAGGAAATGCTTTTGCTACTGAAAATGAAGGCAAGCTCTTATATCTGCATTTGAGATGAATGTTTAGATGGTGAATCAGACTATTAGTATTTATTTGGTGCTGTTTACGGCTGGTGTGCGTCTCAGCAGTCAAACTATATTATTTTCACAATTTGGAGATAGTTTTGTGTAATAATGAAGAAATATTTGTTTCTCCAACATGCCTAGTTTCTGTCACTTTGATATTAATCTAGCATCAAGACAGAATCAGAGGTCTTTATCCACAGTTTTTTTTAGTGTATTGTTTTAAAGCATTACTATTTGTGAATGATGTGCATTTGTTACGCAGAACTGCTTGTAAGTGAATGCCTTTAGCTGAGCATAATATTGCATAGAATATCAGAACTTCGAATGGGGTCTAGTCAGTAACTGAAATGAAGAAAGCTTCATAATCAGCATCACACCATTGTTAACACCTCAGTTCCTACACGTCATTTTGTAAGAAAGAAGTTCTCATTATGTATTGGAAATGATGTAGTGCACTAAAGGGGAAACCTGAGTTTTTTTTTTTTTTGTGGACCCGAAATGTGAAATCCTCCTTAATAAGCTGTATTTTGACTACACAGTATTTTAGTTTTTAGATATTGCTCATTTGAAAGCAATACGTTATATTGAGAATTATTATAAAAACCAATGATAGTTGGTTATGTGTTGTACATGTTTGTTTATAATTTATACTTTGTAATGTCAGACAATGAAACAATGCAATATTCAACTTCTGTTCAAGCACTTGCAAAATACCTCTATGAAAATCCTACTGTGGCGAGATTTCAGTTTCCTAAAGGAGCTGCTAAGGTTATAGAAATGTACTTATGTTGTTTCTGTTTTGTGTGAAAGGCCAAATTCAAACATCTGTAGATGGCCTGATGCCTGATTCATATTTATATATACATCCTACACTGCCTGGCCCAAAAAAATAAAAAGTTGCTGTTTGGATTTAAATGCTTAAGAGACTATGATTGGATCATTATTGCAGTGATTGTTTCTAGCATGTTTTATGTTTGGCAACAGTTCTACTAACCCTAATTGATGGAGTGTGTAGCTTTTCATTTCTTAAACAATCATGTAGGAATGAGACATCGTGGCCATATTCCAGAGTAGACTTTACAGAGTGCTCGACTCTTGCATTGCCAAAAATTGATGCACCTCTTGATGGAAATGTTATTACACTACAGCTACACACTCCATTAATTAGGGTTACAAGAGCTGTAGACATATATATAACATGCTAGAAACATAATCGCTGCAATAATAATTCAATCATAGACTTTTAAGCATGTGCTATTTAAATCCAAACAGCGACTTTTTTTTTTACATTTTTGTGGTCCGGCAGAGTGCAGCTGTTTGAATAAGGCCCTAATCACATTTTAGGCTACAATAATTGTATTATCATTATTTTATTTTTTTTTTTTAATGGAACATTCACAAATTGATATTTATCAAAATGGAAAGACTTTCTTGGAAAAACTTTTGTTTAGTAGACAGATTGTCTGATAACCTTGTGAAATGGAAACTGAAATGGAGCTGTTCAAACTGCAACTTTCTGTTGAATTATGACCCATTCTGCACGTTTCCTTATCTCTCATGAGGGTTTTGTTTTGTGAAATAAAATGTACCTTAATTTGAGAGACACTGTTCACTGAAAAGAATGTCTGCTGCCAGTATCAAACTGTTTACAGCAGTTATGTCATGCTTAATATATAATTTAGGTGACCATTAAAACCACTTAAATGCAAAATAAATTATATTTCAGACACCATGAAAGTGATATTCTGCAATGCCTCCTATAGTCATTCAAAGGTACACTTTGGTCTTGAAATGAGGTGAAGTGAGGGTAGTGTCGTAGTAGGCTACCTGAGTATTATTGCTGACCATGTCCATCTCTTTATGACCACAGTGTACCATCTTCAGATGGCTACTTCCAGCAGGACAATGCTCTCGCAGGGCTCAAATCATCTCAAACTGGTTTCTTGAACATGATGATTAGTTCACTATACTCAAATGGCCTCCAAAATCACCAGATCTCAATCCAATAGAGCACCTATGGGATGTGGTGGAGTGGGAGATTCACATGATGGATGTGCAGCCAACAAATCTACAGCAACTGCATGATGTTTAAAGCATTTGTTAGACCAGCACATCCAATATATGCTCAATCGGATTGAGATCTGGGGAATTTGGAGGCCTAGACAACACCATGAACTGTCATGTTTCTCAAACCATTTTTTACAGTGTCTGAGTGTATTATCCTGCTGAAAGAGGCCACTGCTATCAGGGAGCACCACAGCCATGAAGGGGTGTACATGGTCTGCAACAGTCTTTACCTAGGTAGTATGTCAAAGTAACATCCACATGAATTCCAAGACACAAAGTTTTCAAGCCCAGAGCACTTCCTCTGCCGGCCTGCCTTCTTCCCATAGTGCATCTGGCTGCCATCTCTTCCCTAGGTAACCAACACACACCCGACCATTCATCTGATCTAAAAGAAAATGTGATTTTCAATCTTATTCCATTGCTCCACAGTCCAGTTCTGATGCTCACTTGCCCATTATAGTTACTTTTGGCCATGGGTGGGACATCATGAGAACTCTGACTGTGGCTACGTAGCGAACTGAGATGTGTGTTCTGACACCTTTCTGTCATGGGCAAAATCACTCACTTTTTTCAGCAATCTCAGCTACAGAAGCTCTTCTGTGTGATCGGACGGGCTATAGCCTTCGCTCCCCACATGCATCAAAGAGCTTTAGGTACCCATGACCCTGATGGTTCACTGGTTGTCCTTTGCCTTACTTTTGTAGGTACTACTAATCACTGCATACCAGAAACACCCCACAAAACTTGCTGTTTTGTCAGACCACATCTTTTCACTTGTCCATTTTTCCTGTTTCCAAGATATGAAATTCAAAAAGTGACTGTTTACTTCCTGCCCTAAAAAAAAATATAATCATTAAATTTTATCAATTTATGTAAAAAAAAAAGAAGAAAAAAGTTGCCTGCCTTTACATGCACATGAACTTTAATGACATCCCATTCTTAATCTGTAGGGTTTAACATAGAGTTGGCCCACCCTTTGCAGCTATAACAGCTTCAACTCTTCTGGGAAAGCTTTCCACAAGGTTTAGGAGTGTGTTTATGGGAATTTGACCATTCTTCTAGAAGCGCATTTGTGAGGGCAGGCACTGATGTTGGACGAGAAGGCTTGGCTCACAGTCTCCATTCCAATTCATCCCAAAAGTGTTCTATCAGGTTGAGGTTCAGGACAAGTTCCTCCACACCAAACTCGCTCATCCATGTCTTTATGGACCTTGCTTTGTGCACTGGTGCGCAGTCATGTTGGAAGGAAGGGGCCATCCCCAAACTGCTCCCACAAAGTTGGGAGAATTAAATTGTCCAGAATGTCTTGGTATGCTAAAACATTAAAAGTTCCTTTCACTGGAACTAAGGGGACAAACCCAACCCCTGAAAAATAACGCCACACCATAATCCACCAATTTTTACATTTGGCACAATGCAGTCAGGCAAGTGTCCAGTGACAGCGTACTTTACACCAATGCATCTGATGCTTTGCATTGCACTTGGTGATGTAAGGCTTGGATGCAGCTGCTCGGCCATGGAAACCCATTTCATGAAGCTCTCTACACACTCTTCTTGAGCTAACCTGAAGGCCACACAAAGTTTGGAGGTCTGTAGCTATTGACTATGCAGAAAGCTGCCGACTTCTGCGTACTGTGCGCCTCAGCATGCGCTGACCCCGCTCTGTGATTTTACGTGGCGTACCACTTCGTGGCTGAGTTGCTGTTGTTCCCAATTGCTTCCTCTTTGTTATAATACCAATAACAGTTGACCGTGGAATATTTAGTAGTGAGGAAATTTCACAAATTGACTTATTGCACAGGTGGCATGCTTGAATTCGCTGAGCTCCTGACCCATTCTTTCACTAATGTCTGCAGAAGCAGTCTGCATGCCTAGGTGCTTGATTTTATACACCTGTGGCCATGGAAGTGATTGGAGGGGTGTCCCAATACTTTTGGCAATATACACTGCATGCAGAATTATTAGGCACGTTGATTTTCTGATCATATTTTTATTTTTTATTTTTTTTCAGGCACATTTTACCAATTCCAAACCATATTAATCCTAATAACTACTATTAATTTTGTATTTAATCATTCATAAGTGATATATCATTGTTTGTGAAGGCTGGAAATGAAAAACACCTTGTATTCACGTGTGCAGAATTATTAGGCACGTTTTCTTTTACCGATATAATGAGCCAAAAAAGAGATTTAACTCAGACTGAAAAGTCAAATTATTAAATGGCCATGAGAAGGATACAATACTAATGCAATATTAGAGATTGCAGTTAAGGCATGACCATTAGACCATGAAATGCTCATTGGGTCAGCAGGGTCAGACAAAAACAGGTGGCGAAGAAAAGACTCATGCTAACTGTAAAAGAATGAAGAATTACATGTGAAATCATCAGGAACCCTTTAGTCTCCATCGCCACCATTTTACAGAACCGCAACCTACCTGGAGTCTCCTGAAGTGCAAAGTGTCAGGATCTCAGAGCCGTGTGGAGCATGTTAAATGACGGACAGATGCACTTTTATGGACTTCAAAAACAGAGCCACAATCACTGCCATTATAATGCTTGGATTAGCCAGGACTTTTTTTAATATAACTCTGACTGTGTTCGTCTGAAAGACGAATGTCATATACACCTAGGATGACTGGAGGGTGAGTAAATCATGGGCTAATTTTCATTTTTGGGTGAACTAACCCTTTAAGTTAGGTAAAGAATCCTAAAAATGACCCCACTTAATAAGAATCACAACCTAAAGTATATATATATATATATATATATATATATATATATATATATATATATATATATGCTTTATATAGCAGTAAGTTTTGGGAGTTCATTTTTAGTCCATCTCTGCAAAACGGATTTAAGGATAGGAGATGAACCAAAAATTAACTTCCAAAACTTACTGCCATATAAAGCATATAAAAAAAACCGTCTGTATTAATTCTTCATACAGTGGTACGAGAGGATGTGGTGCTGGTCCTTCAAGAGTCACTCTCGACCTATCTGTCTTCATCATAATTCTGCACGCAGTGTAGTGTATGTAAAAGTAACATACCGTTAGAGATTAGATGGTGCCCTCTGCTGTTTATTCATGCGTTTTGCATGTGTCCACAAGAGAAGAGAAAGAGAGTTAGTAATTCTGGCGCTTAGTGTTTAGGCATTCATTAGTTTAGGCATTTTGGACTTGGCCCTTTTTTTTTTTTGCCCAAGGACAGAGATTGTGTCTCCCGGACGAAAAAAAAAAGGGGGCAAGCCCAAAATGCCTAAACACACTATATTTATTAAAATAAATAAACTGTATATACATACACCGATCAAGCATTACATTATGACCTAATATTGTGTTGGTCCCCCTTTTGCTGTCAAAACAGCCCTGACCCGTCGAGGCATGGACTCCTGAAGGTGTGCTGTAGTATCTGGCACCAAGATGTTAGCAGCAGATCCTTTAAGTCCTGTAAGTTGTGAGGTGGGGCTTCCATTGATCAGACTTGTTTGTTCAGCACATCCCACAGATGCTCGATTGGATTGAGATCTGGGTAATTTGGAGGCCAAGTCAACACCTCAAACTCGTTGGCACTACTGTCTTTTTATTTATGCCTGCTAAATGAGCTTAAGGTTTGTTGGCGTGCTCCTTAAACCATTCCTGAACCATTTTTGCTTTGTGGCAGGGACCAACGTAGGTGGTACGTGTCCACATGGATGGCAGGACCCAAGGTTTCCCAGCAGGACATTGCCCAAAGCATCACACTGCCTATGCCAGCTTGCCTTCTTCCCATAGTGCATCCTGATGCCATGTGTTCCCCAGGTAAGCGACACACATGCACCCGGCCATCCACGTGATGTAAAAGAAAACGTGATTCATTTGACCAGGCCACCTTCTTCCATTGCTCCGTGGTCCAGTTCTGATGCTCAGCGGTGGACAGGGGTCATCATAGGCACCCTCACTGGTCTGCGGCTATGCAGCCCCATACGCAACAAACTGCGATGCTCTGTGTATTCTGACACCTTTCTATCAGAACCAGCATTAACTTCTTGAGCAATTTGAGCTACAGTAGCTCGTCTGTTTGATCAGACCACACGGGACCTTCACTCCCCACGTTCATCAGTGAGCCTCGGCCGTCCATGACCCTGTCGCCGGTTCACCACTGTTCCTTCCTTGGACCACTTTTGATAGATACTGACCACTGCAGAACGGGAACACCCCACAAGAGCTGCAGTTTTGGAGATGCTCTGACCCAGTCGTCTAGCCATCACAATTTGGCCCTTGTCAAACTCGCTCAAATCCTTATGTTTGTCCATTTTTCCTACTTCTAACACATCAACTTTGAGGACAAAATGTTCACTTGCTGCCTAATATATTCCACATGATGAAGAGATAATCAGTGTTATTGACTTCACCTGTCAGTGGTCATTATGTTATACGTTATCGGTGTATATACATATACAGGTTATTTTGTCATTCAACATTGGAGTCTGATAGTCCCTCCTCCTCGCTAGAATAATTAAAGCTGGACCTGTTGAGTGCATGGTGTCCAACATTCCACACTTTGTTTTTTCAGTTAATTAAGTGCTTCTGGGTATTTAAGAATGAAAAGTAAAATGTTATTTCATGCTGCCATGTGGGGTAGTAAAGAAAGAACCATACCAAACCATCTGGAACCATATTGTTCACGAGTCCAAGTCTAGTTGCAAACCTGAGATGTTTTATTGAAACTGTTATGAAAACCATATAATATGCTGCTATTTTTATGCTGTTAGTAAACACTAGGAGCAACTCAACTTTTTTTTTTTTATTAAAAATAATATTGTATTGAAGCTATTTATATAGAGAGTTATGTCTTCTCACAATTGAAGTGCTTAATGTTTTTTGATAAGGTCATATATAATAAATGTCAATATTGATTATGAGACATCATGACGTTAGCCTATTATGGACCCTTTTCACATTTATGGGGTTAAATGATGTTTGCATTCACATTTGACCCAGTTAGCAAAGAAAGGAAAAATCTGAATTTGTATTTTTTTTTTCTTCGCTATCTGTTTAACTCTATTATCCTGTGACATTTTCCCCCTTTCAAAATTACTAGTTTGATCTTCCTGATGAGATTTTTTGGCCAGTGATTTCATCCAAGTCTTTTTATCCTGAGGCAAGTTTCTCTCAGTATGTTTAGGTTTATACTTATGTTGATACTAAATATTATGGTTTTGGAAGAAAAACCACAGATTTTGTTTCTTGGTACGTACAAACATTTTCTGTGAATGATGTGGTGGGGTGCAATGGTATTTTCAAGTCAAGATTATTATTTCCACTGATCTTCAGCCTCAAAATATTGCACAAGACATGTTTCGACAAGAAAGATCTTTTAATTTAAAGTAGGAAATAGTTTTCCCTGGGACAACTAGTTCGGTCAGCAAAGGTCATACAATCTACTACTATATCAAAGTTGAAATAGACTAATGTAGCTATAACTATGTACTTGACAAGATCTGTTGGGGCCTGAGGTGAGAACATTTGACTTACTGAAATTTCGACAGGGATCTTTTCAAATGAAATGCTAAATAAATAAATAGCAAATGGCACTGTTTCCTAAGAATGACCCTCTTATTTAAGGCAAGTCTGTTTCAGTGAATCACCCAATGATTAGTTGAAGTGGAAACACTAAAGCAAATAAAGGGGGAAGTGCTGCTAAAGTGGAGCGAGGAGGGGCCTTGAGCTGCACACCTTCTTGGCGTGCCATATACGGACTTTGCTCTTACTTCACCTGTGTTTTCATTCCCTCTTTCTGCATCTTCGGGATCACACACAAATACAGGCTCCAGCACGATATTGCTGCAGTATGGTGAGTTTATGCATGCAAACATAAGAAGTTTTTCTATTGCAAACAATATTCAGTGTACAGTTAGGTAGCCTATAACCTATTTGTCTAACATTCCAGTAAACAGTAGACCTTTTTAAAAGGTTACTATGTCATGTTATGCAACAAAATATGTATAACACACTTTATCTTTATCTTCAGTCATTGGCTGTGTTTTCCCTTTTGTTCATATGCAAAACAGTAGCTTATCAGAGTCCGTAATGCAGTAAAGTCATGCAATTATCAGCTGACAGGACAGATTATTGTATGCAAGACAGCACAATATGAGCACCATTTATGGAAATACAGTGGCCTTAAAATGACATTTAAGATACAGTTAAAACATGAATATCATTGTAGTAGATTGAGGACAAAAAGAGACTTTGGGTGTCAGATGTTAGTGGATCATGCTTCTAGTTAATGTGATTAACTACACCTGTGGTTACTGCTAATCCCAAACTATTCCCATATTAATCCCAACTAATCCCATATTCCTATACATGTTAACTAGTTTCAAATAGGTTTTTATGTATTTAAAGCACATGAGAAGCAGAGTACTTTCATGCAGAATGTTGTATTAAGTAGCGAAGCATGTCATCTTAAATATTGTCAATACTTGCATCTGTTTTAGGATAAAATTGAGACTGCTAAGAGTGAGACAGAGGAGGTGAAAGTCACTATGCTGAAAAATGCAAATGGAGCAGGAGAACTCAAGGATGTCAGTCAACAAGCTGAAAAGCCTCAGTGCACCGTGAGTCTCCTTAGTGTATAGCAAACCAAGATTTATGTCTAGAATTAAAGGTGCTGTATGTAAGTTTTTGACTGTATTAAAGCATAAAAATACCATAATATGTTTGCAGATATTTAGGAAACATGCTAAGTGCACATACTTGTCTCTCTGACAAACAATGCTACAGCCAGTTATTTTACTTCTGGCTGTAGAAGTTCCATGTCAGAATGTCTGTTTTTGTTTTGGTCTGTGTGACAACGCAACACTATCTCATGACCAATTTGTACGTATTTGTATGAGGTGGCTAATTCGTACCTCAATCGTATGAATTAGTACGATTTGTCTATACTACAGTGATGGGTAGGTATTAGGGGCGGGGTTAGGGGTAGGTCATTCGTAAAAAAAATCATACGAATTGACCATCTCGTCAAATACGTACAATTTAGCAAAATTTGTACAAGTGAGGTCGTACAAATTCATACAAATTAGCCATCTCGTAAAATTCATACAAATTGCCGTGAGATCGGGTTAGATACCACACGTTGCCAGTTTACCCAATAGTATTTCGAGTTGGCAGAAAATAGCGTATTGCTGCCATGGAAGCCAGCAAACAAACTGGGTCAAAGACCGCAGATTCTACCTGACCTAAAAAGCCTCGGCATCCATCTAAAAATCTCTATGAACTCATCAACTCACGTAAGTCTCAACGCCTTCTATTGTCAATTGCGCTCGTTCCTGTTGCGTGTCCTCAAACTGCCACACTGTCAGAAAAAAAGGTACATTGCTCTCAATGGGGCAGTACCCTAAGGTACAAAACTGAAAAGGTACTAATACGCACTCTTAAAGTACTGATATGTACCTTTTAAGGTACTAATATGTACCATTTAGGGGTGAGTAAGGTACAAAGATGTACCTTTTCATTTTTGTGCCTTAGGGTACCGCCCCAGTGACAGCACTGTACCTTTTTTTCTGACAGTGCAACCTGTGTGAGCATCGAGTCTGAGGAGGAGGGGGCCGGGCAAACTATATTTTGAATTTGGACTGCAGTACCCATTTCAACCACTAGCTGTCATTCTTACATACAGCACCTTTAATACATCATCTTATATTTATTACAATATTACAATTACATATGGATGTCTTTTTATTTATGCCTGCTAAATGAGCTTAAGGTTTGTCTCAAATGCTCTCTAAACGGGCATATTGGTATAAACTGAACATATAAACAATATTAATCACAGTTTTCTATGAAACTTAAAGGATAACTTTACACACTTTTAAACTATATGTTAAAGATTCATAATCTTTATATGCAGTTCTAATTTTATTTTAATTTCAGAAAAGAAATGGTAAGGAATCTGCAGGAAAGCTGAAAGAGAACCAGAAGATGGGGTATCTGCGGGCTAATAAAGGACTCATAGCTACTGTACTGATTTCAGCTGTTGCTATATTCACGGTTGTGGTTGCCATGCTTGTCTCTAAAGAAACTGAAGGGCACAGTCACTCAGAAGTGCACAATGCCACAGAAATCCCATAGCAACAACTGCAGCGGGACAAATCTGTTTGTTTTAGTAAATTATTATGCTAAAGTTACGTCTGATCTAGCATGACATTACAGTTTCTGTTTTAAACATACTTAAAGGGGAAGTTCACCCAAAAATAGAAATTCTGTCATTTTTGTCAATACAATAACAGTCAGAGGATCCTATTCACAACAACAATGGACCCTATTTAAAAATGTCTTCATTTGCGTCCCACAGAAGAAAGAAAAGTATGCAGGTTAGTACGGAATCCCTAAAGGGACATGGTGATGGGGAGAAAAAACATGATGAGAGGAAAAATAATTTTCTCATCATGTTTTTACTCCCCATCACCATGTCCCTTTAGGGATTCCGTACTAACCTGCATAAACTGCAAAACTTTCCTTGCATCTTATATTTTTCTATCACCATGTCCCTTTAGGGGCTCCATAGTTTTAAGATTATTTGTATTAAGACAACGATTTAAACACTCCGTGGGAAAAAGAAAATCAGTTTTTTTTTTCTTCTCTAAGCTCATTAGTCTCACGTTGTCGTATAAACATGACTTGGCAAGAAAGGCTATAAAAAACACATTCCCCATGAAAATTGTGCTGATAGTTTGGTATGTAAACACAAGGAGATGTGATTGAAAGCAAGGGCATTTCCTGAGGTCAAGTGCACATACCCTTTTCATTCTGTACTGAGGAGTTCTTTTGCTGTGACTACAAAGGAGTCATCTTAAAGACAGGCTAAAGATTGTATATAAAAAGCACTTATCAGCATTAACAATGTTTCTTGTTCACAACCAACTTTTTTATGATGGAAACCACCTCAAGCTGTCACAATCATGTTTGAATGTAATTTCTGATGAATGTGCAAATAAATGCAGAAATCTATTATCTGTTGTCATCATTGAGTCAGCTTCAGTGCTTCATGTTCACATGAGTTTCTTTAACAGCAAAGTGTTGACAAATCATTTCACTCAAATTACTTGAATGAACAAACTGTCACAGGGAGTCAGGCAGCCCTGTCTAGTCGCTCCCTAACTAATGAAAATTTAATTTCAGCAACCAGTATTTCCTCTATCATACCTGTGACAGTATATTCTTCAGATAAAGGCTAAATTTGACTCTTTACATTTTTAACAGTATTATTTGTTATGTTCTGCTGGCATATTGTGTAAATAAACTTTGATATTGGTAAAAATATAAATACAAAATCACGCAATATGGAATCTACATAGAATCGCTCTGCTCTGAAATTATTTTCACTTTGTGTTGAGGAATACTCAATACAAACATTCAACTCTATTTTAATCCCCTTTCTGAGAAAGCAAAACAGAGAATGAGACTAAGGGGTTGTTCACACAGAATACTTTTTTTTTTTTTTTTTTTGTATTCCACTGCTGATTTTTAATTGTTGTGTAAACAAGCTATATATATATATATATATATATATATATATATATATATATATATATATATATTATACAAACCCGATTCCAAAAAGTTGGGACACTGTACAAATTGTGAATAAAAAAGGAATGCGATAATTTACAAATCTCATAAACTTATATTTTATTCACAATAGAATATAGATAACATATCAAATGTTGAAAGTGAGACATTTTGAAATGTCATGCCAAATATTTTATAGCTCATTTTGGATTTCATGAGAGCTACACATTCCAAAAAAGAGGCCGGAATAAGAGGCCGGAAAAGTTAAATGTACATATAAGGAACAGCTGGAGGACCAATTTGCAACTTATTAGGTCAATTGGCAACATGATTGGGTATAAAAGAGCCTCTCAGAGTGGCAGTATCTCTCAGAAGTCAAGATGGGCAGAGGATCACCAATTCCCCCAATGCTGCGGCCAAAAATAGTGGAGCAATATCAGAAAGGAGTTTCTCAGATAAAAATTGCAAAGAGTTTGAAGTTATCATCATCTACAGTGCATAATATCATCCAAAGATTCAGAGAATCTGGAACAATCTCTGTGCGTGAGGGTCAAGGCCGGAAAACCATACTGGATGCCCGTGATCTTCGGGCCTTTAGACAGCACTGCATCACATACAGGAATGCTACTGTAATGGAAATCACAACATGGGCTCAGGAATACTTCCAGAAAACATTGTCGGTGAACACAATCCACCGTGCCATTCGCCGTTGCCGCTAAAAATCTATAGGTCAAAAAAGAAGCCATATCTAAACACGATCCAGAAGCGCAGGCGTTCTATAGGTCAAAAAAGAAGCCATATCTAAACACGATCCAGAAGCGCAGGCGTTTTCTCTGGGCCAAGGCTAATTTAAAATGGACTGTGGCAAAGTGGAAAACTGTTCTGTGGTCAGATTAATCAAAATTTGAAGTTCTTTTTGGAAAACTGGGACGCCATGTCATCCGGACTAAAGAGGACAAGGACAACCCAAGTTGTTATCAGCGCTCAGTTCAGAAGCCTGCATCTCTGATGGTATGGGGTTGCATGAGTGCGTGTGGCATGGGCAGCTTACACATCTGGAAAGGCACCATCAATGCTGAAAGGTATATCCAAGTTCTAGAACAACATATGCTCCCATCCAGACATCGTCTCTTTCAGGGAAGACCTTGCATTTTCCAACATGACAATGCCAGACCACATACTGCATCAATTACAACATCATGGCTGCGTAGAAGAAGGATCTGGGTACTGAAATGGCCAGCCTGCAGTCCAGATCTTTCACCCATAGAAAACATTTGGCGCATCATAAAGAGGAAGATGCGACAAAGAAGACCTAAGACGGTTGAGCAACTAGAAGCCTGTATTAGACAAGAATGGGACAACATTCCTATTCCTAAACTTGAGCAACTTGTCTCCTCAGTCCCCAGACGTTTGCAGACTGTTATAAAAAGAAGAGGGGATGCCACACAGTGGGAAACATGGCCTTGTCCCAACTTTTTTGAGATGTGTTGATGCCATGAAATCTAAAATCAACTTATTTTTCCCTTAAAATGATACATTTTCTCAGTTTAAACATTTGATATGTCATCTATGTTGTATTCTGAAATTTGAAACTTCCACATCATTGCATTCTGTTTTTATTCACAATTTGTATATATGAATATATATATATATATATATATATATATATATATATATATATATATATATATATATATATATATATATATATATATATATATATATATATATATATATATAATGTATGTGTGTGTGTGTGTGTCTGTGTGTATGTATGGGCAAAAGTGGGCATGTGAGCATCAGAACTGGACCACGGAGCAATTGGAGAAGGTGGTCTGGTCTGATGAATCACATTTTCTTTTAAATCACGTGGATGGCCGGGTGCGTGTGCGTAACTTACCTGGGGAACACATGGCACCAGGATGCACTATAGAAAGAAGGCAAGCTGAATGAGGCAGTGTGATGCTTTGGGCAATGTTCTGCTGGGAAACCTTGGGTTCTGCCATCCATGTGGATGTTACTTGTTGACACATACCACCTACCTAAGCATTGTTGCAGACCATGTACATCCTTTCATGGAAACGGTATTCCCCAGTGGCTGTGGCCTCGTTCAGCGGGATAATGCGCCCTGCCACAAAGCAAAAATGGTTCAGGAATGGTTTGAGGAGCACGAGTTTGAGGTGTTGACTTGCCTCCAAATTCCCCAGATCTCAATCCAATCGAGCAATCAATTTTTTTTTTAATCTATAACAGTTTAGTGTCAAATTAAAAGTGATAACTTCAACATATAATGTAGCTAATGCTTTTGAGTTATGGGATTTTTTTGTAATACAGCTATGTCATAATCATTCACCCCTATTCAACACTGCTGTTTTTAAGTCACTTGGTACAAAATTGTATTAAAACACAATTAAGCCTTTGGAAACTCTATAACAAAACTGAATTACCTTGTGCTGTTGCACATACATACATTTATTTAGCCCATGCATGTGCTAAAGTTGAGTAGCAAATACGGACAAATCAATATAGAGAACAAATAGTTTTATTACATTAGAAACTCTAAAAGTTCCTAGAGACACAGATGACAGCCTTATTCATAAGTTTAAATTGTGTTGTACCAGAAAACCATTTATGGTTTTGTGGTTTTGAAAAAGCACAATATCATTAAGGGAATACAATGTTTGATCAGAGCAACTGAGAAAAAAACCCAATTTACAACCAAAGACTTGGAAGATGACCTAGTGAAAGGAGGAAAAAACATTTCAATGCAGAGTATAAGATGAACACTAGACACGCACGGACTTCATGTTGGGACATCTTGCTGAATGCCACTCTCTCTGACTTGAACATGCTAAAATTCGTTTGGATAGACCCGTGGAGTTTGTTTTATGGAGTGATGTGATCAAACTGGAACTTTTTGGACCCATGGATCAGTGGTACGTCTGGTGCAAAAAAGGCAAAGCTTATGAGCAGAAGAACACCATCTCCATGGCCAAACACGAAGGCTTGTCCAGTCTTGTTTGCTGTGCTGTTGTAGTAAGTGAAAATCTTGACTGTATGAAGGACATCATGAATTATTTGAAGTATCAAGCCATTTTGGCAAAGATGGTGATGCCTTCGGTGCAGAGACTGAAGCTTGCTGATCAATGGACTTTCCTGAAGGACAGCCAACCCCAAGTCTACATCAAAATCTCATTGAAAATATTTGGTGGAATTTAAAGAAAGCAGTGGTAACGTGAAAACCAATGATTATCAGTAATCTGGAAGCTTTTTCAAGTGAGGAATGGGCCAAGATTGCAGTAGAGAAGCAACAGAAGCTTCTAAGCACTTACATGCAGCGTTTATTGGAGGTTATAAATTCTGCACACAATTTGACTTTTGGGGGTTGAATAATTTTGAACATTAATGTCTAAACATTTAAGCCATTTAAGCCAATTACATTTTTTAATTTCTCATCAACTTTACATTCTCAGAATCACACAAATGTGTATTAATAAACTTTCTATAATAGTTTAGCCTACCGATGCCTTTGTTGAAATGTTTTCATAAAATGTTGTTCTTAGCAGCAAAATTGCAGGTCAAGGGGGTTAAATAATTTCAATTGATACAATAGATTCATTCGGCTCCTGGTGACTATATTTAGTTCCAGTCAGAGCCGTTGAGTGAGTAGCGAAACGTACATATTCATGAGCTTCCCCTGTTGTGGGCGTGTCTTTGAGACAACGCGCAAAATTTAAAGTAAGTTTTTATAAAATCTTTGACCAAACGTGTCGTGTGGCTTAACAGCGATAGTTTAATACAGACGCTAGTTGGCGCAAGTGTCACGCACACTAGCAGTGACAGATTGAGACCAATTCACCTGCAAAATTACCGCTTCAAAAAGTTTGTGTTGCTCTAAAACACGTGCACAATGGCAACAAACGGCAGGACCTCGAGAATATTACAATTTATGGCCCCAGATGAGCGCCGTCAGTTTGGAATTGAGGTAACTGCACATCAGTAAATAAGCTGGGTAATTTTCCAATGATCCATAAGTTTACATCTAAACAGGCTAGCAACTCACTCGTTATGTGTTCTTAAAATTAGATTTATATTAACTTACGTTCTCTACAACGCTAAAATTACGCATTGTAGAATACATACAAATGTTAAACAAAGTCAAGAGCTTTTTAACCTCCACGTGTGATCCATTTGGTGGCGTCTTTGAGTTGACCTCATACGTTGACACGATCAGCGTATCCACAAAAAGTATTGTGGTACGTTACAGTGTAGTACTGTGGTACGATAATGACGATATCAGATGGTAATTCCATGGTTCTTTGATATATACAATACACAATACTGAACAATTAGCATATTTACGTGCTACTCCAAGATACTTTAAAGAATACCAAGGTTTAACATGTTCCAAAAAACATGGTGCCATGTCCAAGACCCCTAGGTTACTGTTGTACTTCTTGATGTTTAATTGGTTGTGGAGTTCATGTTAAATGAAATAGTAAAATTTTTGTTAGCAGGGTTTCATGTTGTCTCATTTGACAAAATATGGCAGCTTATCTAATATGAATGAAACTGGTTGCTCAACTCAGATAAATTAGCTTTAACATGAATTAAATAATTGTAATACATTTTGTATTAATGTTAATATTTTTATTTGATTTTTTTTTTAGACTCCTTTCCAGCGTCTGGCATGGCAAATGCAAGACATATTGGGGATGGAGGAATTCTCAAAGAAGTCGTCCATGCAGGGGAAGGTCCACCCACCCAGGCATGCCTCTGTATCAAGTAAATGGCTGAGTCATAGTTCTAGTTTCTCGCTTATGATAGTTTAATAGTGCAGAGGTAAATGGTGTTTAACACACACTACTGTTCAAAACTTTGGGGTCGCTAAGATTGTTTAATGTTTTTGACAGAAGTATCTTATGCTCACCAAGACTACATTTATTTGTTAAAAAATACAGAAATCATTCTAATATGCTGATATGGAGTTCAATAAACATTTCTTATGATTTAGTTGAAAACAGTTTTGGTGCTTAATATTTTAGGTAGTAGATATTATGTCTTTCTGTCATTTTTGATCAATTTAACACATCCTTGCTGAATAAAGAATTAATTTCTTAAAAACAACAACAACACAAAAAATTGATTGGTAGTGTTTGTACTTTTATGTCATACATTCTCTTTTTTGCTACCTTCTTATTAGCTTTTCGACATGAACGCTTTTCATCCACAGTTCATTTCTCTGGTTTCATTGAGTACTCTGACGCACCATTTGAGACCACCAACCACCTCAAATATCCACGAATGATGAAGCTTGGTAGAGGTAGGATGGAAATGTAATTCTTCCATTGGAATGATAATCATGATTTTCCTTTTATATTGTCTTGTTTGTCCAGTGCGAGAAACTCAAACCTCTTTCTCTGTAGATGTTACTCTGTATGGCCTAGAGCTCGGCCTTCTTACTATGAAGAAAGGCGAATTCTCCCGTTTTCTCTTCAAGCCCAAATATGCCTATGGAGACATTGGGTGCCCCCCACATATACCTCCATTAGCCACAGTCCTCTATGAGGTGCACGTCCTTGATTTTCTAGACTCGGCACAAGTGGATGATTTCATGGATTTGACTATGGTAAGATTTAATGCATTTACTGTTGTGGTCAGAATTATTGGCACCCCTGGTAAATATGATCAAATATGGCTGTAAAAATAAATGCATTGTTTATCCATTTGATCTTTTATTAAAAAAAGAAAACTTCAAAAAAATCTAACCTTTCATTGAAGTAAAAGAATAGAAAGTGGATGGTAAATTTCTCCAAAACACGTTGGACATAATTATTGGCACCCTTTATTAAGTACTTTTTGCAACCTCTTTTTGCCAAGATAACAGCTCTGAGTCTTCTTCTATAATGCCTGATGAGTTTGGAGAACACCTGACCAGAGATCAGAGACCATTCCTCCATCCAGAATATCTCCAGATCCTTCAGATTCCCAGATCCATGTTGGTGCTTCTTCTCTTCAGTTCACCCCACTCATCTTCTATAGTGTTCAGGTCAGGGGACTGGGATGGTCATGGCTGAAGCTTAATTTTGTGCTCAGTGACACATTTTTGTGTGGATTTTGATGTTTGTTTTGGGTCATTGTCCTGATGGAAGATCCAACCACGGCCCATTATAACATTTATAGCGGAGGCCGTCAGGTTTTGATTATTTTTATCTGTTGGTATTTGCTAGAATCCATGATACCATGTATCTGAACAAGATGTCCAGGACCTCCAGCAAAAAAAAAAAAAAAAAAAAAAATAGGCCCACAACATTAAAGTATTTTTTACCGTGGACATGAGGTACTTTTTGTCCCTGTTTGCACCAAACCCGTCTGACCATAGAACCAGGTCCCTTTTGAATTTTCTAGTCTTGTCTGACAACTGAATATGCTGGAGTTTGTTTTTGGATGAGCGAGGAAGATTTTTCTTGAATCCCTCCCAAACAACGTGGTGATGTAGGGGTTGTTTTTTTTTTTTTGTGTTTCCTCATATTTATACTCCTGTGAAACAAGACGTCATAGCTAGACAATTTTATCTTCCTAGTCACCCTGGTGTGCTAAACAATTAAAATTTCATAATGTGATTTCCCCCCGACTTCCCATTCTTTTACTTCAATGAAAAGTTAGGTTTTTGCAAATTTTTTGAATGATCGATCAAAAGGATAAACAATGCAGATTTATTTTTACAGCCATCTTTGATAATATTTACCAGGGGTGCCAATAATTATGACCACAACTGTAGCTTTCTCATTTAGTTTGATTGTGGTATCTAAGATTGTGATTTCAACATTCCCCAGGAAGAGCAGAACACTGTTCCTCTGTCCATCCTGCTGAATGTGCTGGAAACACAGCGGAGCTTTGGCAACCTCTGCTTCAATAAGAAGCGCTATGAAGATGCTCGAGAGAGATACAAGCAGGTATTCTGCTTATAAATGTCTTATTTGTTTCGCAAGTATGAGAGTTTATGAATGGATAGAAGGAAAATGTGTAGTTTATTCTAGCTGTGAAAGACAGTGTAACATACTTTTGTCCCATGGTACAGGCCGTGACACTTTTGCAGAATCGTGAGCCGGTGGATGATAAAGAGAAGCAGCGTCTTGAGGAAATAAAGTTGCTTTTCCTGCTCAACCTCTCACTCACGTACCTCAAACTGGAGAAACCCCAGAAGGCTCTTTGCTTTGGTCAGAAAGCACTGGACATCAACCCCAGAATACTAAAGCTCTCTTCCGCTGTGGCCAGGTTGGAAATATTTTGACATTTTTATATCTTTTGTTGAAAATCTATTTAAATTATATATATATATATAAAATAATAATTAATTAAAAACTGAGAATGATACCATTTATGTGTTTCACAGTCTTTCTGGGTAAAGAAAGCATCGCTACAACTTCTGAAAGTGACCAGCAGTGTTTTAGCAAAAATTAATGTCACAAATCTGACAATATAATTTTAACATCAATGTAAACAAACAAAAAAATGTATGCAAATATTTAAATACCAAAAACCTCTTGCTTGACTTGGTAATATATAGTTATATCAACCTAAAACTTAACATCAAAAACATCCAGGTAAACAAAGACATCTGAACTAGGGGTGGACGATTATTTTAATTTATCTTTGTTATTAAAAATAAGAACTAAAAGCAGTAGTCTTCACATGAATTAAATATACAATCATACATAATAAAGCTACAAAGGTTATTCAGCCAAGAGCGATTGATTTTTTTTTTTTTTTTTAGAAAGCAGCAGGTTTGCTGTATTAGCAGGTTTACTGTATTAGCAAGTTTACTATTAGCAGGTTTACTGTATTAGCAGGTTTACTGCATTAGCATGTTTACTGTATTAGCAGGTTTACTGTATTAGCAAGTTTACTATTAGCAGGTTTACTGTATCAGCAGGTTTACTGTATCAGCAGGTTTATTAGCAGGTTTACTGTATTAGCAGGTTTACTGTATTAGCAAGTTTACTATTAGCAGGTTTACTCTATCAGCAGGTTTACTGTATCAGCAGGTTTATTAGCAGGTTTACTGTATTAGCAGGTTTACTGTATCAGCAGGTTTATTAGCAGGTTTACTGTATCAGCAGGTTTACTGTATCAGCAGGTTTATTAGCAGGTTACTGTATCAGCAGGTTTACTGTATTAGCAGGTTTATCAGCAGGTTTATTAGCAGGTTTACTGTATCAGTAGGTTTACTGTATCAGCAGGTTTATTAGCAGGTTTACTGCATTAGCAGGTTTACTGCATTAGCAGGTTTACTGCATTAGCAGGTTTACTATTAGCAGGTTTACTATTAGCAGGTTTACTATTAGCAGGTTTACTGTATCAGCAGGTTTACTGTATTAGCAGGTTTACTGTATCAGCAGGTTTATTAGCAGGTTTACTGTATTAGCAGGTTTACTGTATTAGCAGGTTTACTGTATCAGCAGGTTTACTATTAGCAGGTTTACTGTATCAGCAGGTTTGCTGTATTAGCAGGTTTACTGTATCAGCAGGTTTACTATTAGCAGGTTTACTGTATCAGCAGGTTTACTGTATTAGTAGGTTTAATGTCTGGCACCCCGACTGAGCCTGGTTTCTCCCAAGGATTTTTTCTCCATTCTGACCCTGAAGGAGTTTTGGTTCCTTGCCACCGTTGCCTCAGGCTTTTGGCTTGCTCAGTTGGGGACACCTAAATTTCAACTATATTACCGATCTGCCCGCATTGACACTATATGATACTTGAAATTAGCTGGATAACATCACCGTTTCACCAGAACGGCTGTACAAATTCTGTTGCATTATTTTCCTGTTAACAATGTGAAGCTGCTTTGAAACAATTGGACTTGTTAAAAGCGCTATATAAATAAAGGTGATTTGATTAGATTTGACTGTATCAGCAGGTTTACTGTATTAGTAGGTTTATTGTATCGGCAGTTTTACTGTATCGGCAGGTTTACTGTATCAGCAGGTTTATCGGCAGGTTTACTGTATCAGTAGGTTTAATGTATCAGCAGGTTTACTGTATCAGCAGGTTTACCGTATCAGCAGGTTTACCGTATCAGCAGGCTTACTGTATCTGAAGGTTTACTGTATTAGCAGGTTTGCTGCATTAGCAGGTTTACTGCATTAGCAGCTTTACTGTATCGGCAGGTTTACTATTAGCAGGTTTACTGTATCAGCAGCTTTAGGTTTACTGTATCGGCAGGTTTACTATTAGCAGGTTTACTGTATCGGCAGGTTTACTGTATCGGCAGGTTTACTGTATCGGCAGGTTTACTGTATCAGCAGGTTTACTGTATCAGCAGCTTTAGGTTTACTGTATCGGCAGGTTTACTATTAGCAGGTTTACTGTATCGGCAGGTTTACTGTATCGGCAGGTTTACTGTATCAGCAGGTTTACTGTATCTGCAGGTTTATTAGCAGGTTTACTGTATTAGCAGGTTTACTGTATCGGCTGGTTTACTGTATCGGCAGGTTTACTGTATTAGTAGGTTTACTGTATCAGCAGGTTTACTATTAGCAGGTTTACTGTATCAGCAGGTTTAGGTTTACTGTATCGGCAGGTTTACTGTATCAGCAGGTTTACTATTAGCAGGTTTACTGTATCAGCAGGTTTAGGTTTACTGTATCGGCAGGTTTACTGTATCGGCAGGTTTACGGTATTATCAGGTTTACTGTATCAGCAGGTTTGCTATTAGCAGGTTTACTGTATCGGCAGGTTTACTGTATCAGCAGGTTTACTGTATCGGCAGGTTTATTAGCAGGTTTACTGTATCGGCAGGTTTATTAGCAGGTTTACTGTATTAGCAGGTTTATTAGCAGGTTTACTGTATCAGTGGGTTTACTGTATCAGCGGGTTTACTGTATAGGCAGATTTACTGTATTAGCATGTTTACTGTATCAGCAGGTTTACTGTATCGGCAGGTTTACTATATCAGAAGGTTTACTGTATTAGCAGGTTTACTGTATAGGCAAATTTACTGTATTAGCATGTTTACTGTATTAGCAGGCTGTCACTTTAAGACCTAATGCATGGATCCTAATGACACGCATTCGGTTTCTTTCCCCAACTGATATTGTTCACTTAAAGCATAACCGACTGTGTTTACATGAATACTCGTCAAGACAGCCATTTTCACATAACTGTGTGTGTATTTGACAGTTTGAGTGTGTAACGACACGAAACAGAACTGAAGGGATCACGCGGTTTCAGAGAGGCATCTTGTACGCGTACGTTTTGGTGTGTGTGTCAGACAGCGCGACTGCTGGAGTTGTTTATCGCAAGTTATTACGTTTAATAACTCTTTTTAACATCAAGCAAGTCACATAAGTAACAGTCATGTGCACAGTCTATATGCGTCGACCTAAAACGTACACCCGCTGATTTTAATAGGCTACTTCAACATTGTGAAAAGATTCAGATATCGTGTGCCGTTGCAACATGCATATTGCGGTATGTACATTTGCGAGATTTCGATAATTTCAATATATTATGCAGCCCTAATCAGTTGTTGTCAACAAAAAGCACTAAGGTCTTTCTGCATGTTTCCGCCAAAATATAAGTTCTGTTTAATGTTTGAAAGAAAGTCTCTTCTGCTCACCAAGACTGCATTTATTTGTTCAATACAGTAAAAACAGTTATATTGTGAAATATTATTACAATGTAAAGTAGCTGTTTTCTACGAGAATATCAAGTAAATGGAAGTATTCAAGTATTCCTGTGATCAAAGCTGAATTTTCACCATCATTCAGTGTCACATGATCCTTCAGATATCATTGCAATATGTTGATTTGCTCCTCAAGAAACATTTCTGATTATTATCAGTGTTGAAAACAGTTGTTTTTTTTTTAGGATTCTTTGAAAGCTTTATATTTTAGATAAATGCTGTTCTTTTGAACCTTCTATTCATCAAAGAATTCTAGGGAAAAATATTGTGAGCATATTCAGTATGAGATTTCTTAAAAACAACAAAAAATCGTACATATCCCAGTCTTAACCGTAGTACTGTAAGACTTATTAGGCAAATTAACACCTGACCACTCAATGAAAAACCGTATAAGGGTAAAAACATGTCAGGCAGACATGATGTAAGCGCCACAGCTACAAATAATACAATTGATAATGGGTGTGCGAATTATCAAGAATTGACAATAGTAAATCGAATTGGTGGGACAGAGGGGCCCCCAAACAAAATTCTGCTTAGGGCCGGCCCTGGGGCAAGCAATGTCCTTGAGCAGCCTATGTGTGGGTGCGGCCCAGCCATAGGACACATCTGACGTGGCCATCTGGGAGCTCAACGGGTCCCGAACAGGCACTGCAGGGTTTGATAGCTTTTTCCATGTCTTCACCGAAATGCAAAGGGGATTGGCGCACAATCGTCACCCGCTGAAGACCTCTCATGAAGAAGAAATATTTGGAGGCAATGCCGCTCAGGGCCGCTTTATATTGGGAGCAGGCCCAACCCTGTTTCATGCACTTGGCAGCATTATTTAGTAAGTCTTCAGTATGGCTCTGTGAAAGGAGAGTCCCCCGTTCATGGGTACCGAAGACCTCACTTCCGCCATGCTCGCTGCCATTTTTGTGTCCGATATGGCAACGAACACAGCACATTCTAGATGTTCGATATTTGGAATCGATATTTGGAAAAAACATTTGTTATTGGTTGTGATCCTTATTTATTACGTCCAACTGTGTTTTGTCCCTTAAAATCTGCGACGCTAACTAGCTTTTCCGCACATTTCTACAGTAGCGCCCCCGAGAATAAGGTGGATATATCTTGTACATAATCCATCGCCATACACAGAGAAAGTACTACCAAAAAATCTATTGCCTATCATAAAAAAAAAAAAATACAATAAAATACCTAAATGCAAATGTATAATTGTACAACATTACTTAGGCTACATGTAAAGAAACGAAATGCATCTGCCATGGATAAATAAAATAAAATAGCCTCCGCATGGATAATAAGAAAATGATTTTAATCAAACCATGTTGTTGATGAAAATAATACTAAAATAATAAGAGTAGAGAACAATACAAGTGCTAGTTATTAAAAATAATGCATCAATGTTTTTGAAAAAATATTTTTAATATTACAGTAATAGTAAATGTCTTTAATATTACTGGTTGAACATGCTGTTTGAGTTGGCACTTATGGTTGAAGCCAACCATTTATTCTGCCAATATAACTCCTTTTGGATCGAATAAAATTGTAGTTCGGTGTTTCTCAGACGACTGTTGGTACAGCTAACTGCACAACATGTCCCGCGCATATTGTAACCTTGTTGTGAACCTTCTGGGAGTGTTTCGTTGATCTTTCTCTGGTAGTTGTGGCTGCTATGCCCATAGACTGAAACAGGTTGTGCAGCTGTGACTGGAGACAAAAATGGCTGCGATAAAGTACAGTGACGTCACATGGTCCGCTTCTGACGCAAGTGAACCAAAATCAAAAGGGAACAAGTGCTCCAAACGAGCCAGGTGTGAAAATGCCCTGAGATCAATCATTGTAGCAAGTGAGCAAATAATTTCATACACATTTATTATAATGCAGCCTTGGTGAGCATAAGCGACAAGAACAATACTACAGTAAAAACAGTAAAGTAATATTGTGAAATATTATAATTTAAAATAACTATTTTCTATTTGAATATCATTTTAAATGTAATTTATTCCTGTGATGAAAAGACTGAATTATCAGCAGTCATTACTCTAGTAGTGTCATATGATCTTTCAGAAATCATTGTTATATGATGATTCGAACTTCTGGAAGAATCTTCCTATCAGGTTTTCATAGCTGTGGCTGTTTATTTGTGTTCAGGCCATATGGTATTATTGATCTGATATTTAGAACTTTTTTTTCTATTTTTTTATGAGGCCTGTTTGGAGATGAAAGACTATGAGAAAGCACAAGATTACCTTACACTTGCTCAGATGAAAAAGCCATTTGACCCTGACATCAACACCTTGCTGAAAAAACTTGCTCTGTAAGTTTTAATTATCTGATGTTTTTGTCAGGTCTTCTTACATCTGTGAATGTGAAAGCTAAACAAATCTACTGATTTTTTACAGCTGCTACAAGGACTATTTAGACAAAGAGAGAGATATGTGCACCAAGATGTTCTCAGGTTTTAAGCGAGCAGAAAAGTGAAGCTGTGTGCGCAACTTGCAGTGTCCATGGTAGTGGTCTTCACCATTTTTCAAACCCTCCAGATTGACCACAAGTGGGCAGTATAAACCCAAACAACAAATTGTCATTTAGGTTTGAGTGGCCAACATTGCATCAAATGTTGTCATAATTTTAATTGATTTATCGTTTGATTTTTATTTTGCTTTTTTATATACTCTCTGCTCTCTGCATTATGTATGTAACTTGGCTTTATTATAACAAACAGTCAAGCTTTTGCAGAATTATGTTCAGTATTATGTTCAAAACTCTATATGGATCATCAGGATGTTTTCCAGGTGCACTGTTTGAAGTTTCAGAAATCATATAGAGTCTTTAATTTGTTTAACCTATTTGTCATGCTCTTATATTTTTTATTTATTTATTTTTTATTTTTTTGTAGGCCATGCAAAATCTGTGCCTGAATAATTTTGACTTGTGTACACATTAATTCCACTGTCATCACCACTGTGACCAGACTATTTGTGTTAAGTTTTGAAGTTAATATGTAAACAATAAGATGTTCCACCTTGCTCAGTGTTTTGAATTTTCCTTTGATTTAAATGTAAATGAATAATATTGTATAACATTGAAAATATAAATACATTTTGTGTATTAAATCTATTCTCAAGTCCTTTGAGTCTTGTCATCATGCTGTGCTAACAGTAGTGTTGTAGTCAAGACCACCTAATCCAAGACCAAGTCGAGACCAAGACCAATGTGTGTTGAGACCAAGACAAGACCAAGACTTTGAGGGGTTGAGTCCAAGACAAGACCAAGGCTTTGAGGGGTTGAGACCAAGACAAGACCAAGGCTTTGAGGGGTTGAGATCAAGACAAGACCAAGGCTTTGAGGGGTTGAGTCCAAGACAAGACCAAGGCTTTGAGGGGTTGAGATCAAGACAAGACCAAGGCTTTGAGGGGTTGAGATCAAGACAAGACCAAGGCTTTGAGGGGTTGAGATCAAGACAAGACCAAGGCTTTGAGGGGTTGAGACCAAGACAAGACCAAGGGTTTGAGGGGTTGAGACCAAGACAAGACCAAGGGTTTGAGGGGTTGAGACCAAGACAAGACCAAGGCTTTGAGGGGTTGAGACCAAGGCAGGACAAGACCGAGTCAAGACCAAGACCAGACCAGCACTCCTTAAATTCATAGAGATCCACATTACCACCTGAGAAATTACTTATAATAAATGACTTATAAGAATAAGACACTATATAGAGCTATTACCAATCAAATTAAATCATTAACAACAAAATTCATCTTTACACTGCAGAGGTGGTACAGAAGATGCATCTGAATTGGTAAATTACAAATACATAAATAATGCTGAGGATAATGTTTTTTTTATTTTTATTAATGTTTGTTAAAGCAATATCATGTTTGCAGTCATGCTCAAATGTGTGAAAACAGCTCTCTTGCTCTTGTGATATTGGTTAATTATATAATGTTATAAATCCAGATCTCACACAAGAACATTTTGCAACAATATTTTGTGAGCATTTGTATTCATTTTGGGGACATTTTTGCAACTCCCTAATTAATTTCTGAATCGGCATAATGAATCAATCATATTAGAAATAAGTTATATCTAATCACATTAATGGTGTTAATGAATAAATCAGGCAATACACCAGCAATTTAGTGATATCCCAGCAGTTGTGGTCTTGAAACAAAATCCCGAGTCCTCTTAGTCTGAGACCAAGACAAGACCAAGTTCAAATGTGGTCGAGACCGAGACAAGACCAAGACCGTCAGAAAATGGTCTTAAGACCAAGACCTGTCTCGGGTACTACAACACTAGCTAACAGTGCTAACTCCCTGTGCTAACACAAATTCCTGCAACAGCCATAAAAATGTACTTGGACTCTTAAGGGTCACTTAAAATTGTAATTTCATTATCACAAAATATGAGCTTCACAAGTTTGCTCAGAACAAATCTTTCTGAGCCATTTGCTTAATTACTTTTATTCTAGTGTTGTGGTTATTTTTAGTCAATGTATAAAGTCAGTTCTCCAAATTCACACAGGTAATCAAAAAAAGTTTATACTAAACTAAATTTAAGTCTCTTTGAATAAAAGTGTCTGCTAAATGTTGATAACCACAAAGTGTCACAAATTACATTTTGTGGCCAGTTACCTGCAACACAGCTTTTAGTTTTTGTCAAGGTTTGTGCTGGAACATCCCATATGGAATAACTGAGTGTACCTCAGTGTGGCGATGTAAGGATACCATCTTTTACGAGAGACAGGCTTTTGACCACAATGACCTATTTGAGAACCCCCCACACACACACACCCACCCACACACACACTGATTTATAGAGTGCAGTTCCACTGTTATTATATGTAACTGTTATGAATAGCCTTTTCTGTGCCTGGATGTGCAATGCAAACATAGTTAACCTTAAAACAAGCAATAGGTCTGTAAAACCTTGGACTACAGATAAAGACATTGCTTAGTTTGGTTTCTCCTCCCTTGGTAACATTAGTCCAGTGCAGTCCATCCTTTGCTGTTTGTGTTTCTTTTGAGTGTTGCTCCTCTGCTGACATTTACCAGATGTGAAAATGTAATTATGTGTGTACAAAGTGAAGTTTATTATTCTTGACCCACACCTCCATATCCAGGTTTTAGGGGGTTTTCTCCTGTACTGAGCTCTTGGTGCTTGGAAGTAAGTTAGTTTTATTTTTCAAAAAATATATTGCGTGTCGTTATTGATCGTTATGTGCAATGAGTTAGCTCACGTTGGCCCCAGGTGTGCCGCACAAGTCCTGAAAAGTGAAGACAGAATGTTTAGATCGCCCCCAGGTGGCTGGATGAGGTATAGCTTATAAACCCTAGCCTCTCCATGCAATTGAATGGGACGCGAGACAAACAAAACAATTCAATTACACTTCAAAATTTTTTTTTCTAAAGATGGTTTCTGTCATTTTTGGTAGTTTCTATCATGTCGATGTAAGTTCAAGTGTTCATTTTTTAAATAAGTTAAATTTTAGTTAGTTATTTGATGCTATAAAAATGGGAGTGTGGCGTCATGATTGACAGCTTTTCTGAGTGAAGTACTCACTGAGGCACCAACAGATTTTTGGGGGGGATCTTCGGGAGCTTCAACATTAATTTCTACATTTCTGTTTATTTCACAAACATAATGAGTTGTTCTGCAGTAAACTGTACTAACTGATTCTGCGAGAGTGTGGACGGGACCTTGATACCGCGGCTCCACTTCATGCTCACTATTGCTCAGACTCGGGCTCCAAGATGTCAGTGCCATAAAAGCTTCACTTTTCTACAATGGAAGAGAGTGAAGGTGCATCGTCCATCTTTTTTTCTTTTTTTTTTTTTTTTTTACAGTATATGTTCCAAACCTTTATGCATTTGGACCCCATTGACTTTGATTGCATGCATTTAGGGGCCACGCCCCCGAATGGGCTGTAGCCCCTATTATATCTGTTGGTTTTCTTATTATTATTATTCCCAAATGGGAGTCTATGGCAGCCCTATCAATGGAACATAGGAAATTATGAAATTTGGCACAATTGTAGAAATGTTCATCAATAGTAATTGGACCAAATTTGGAGTCTCTAGGACCAACTCTATAGTACCAGTTCAAAAACTCACAATTGAAATGTTATAACTTTTGAACCATTTGATCTAGAAAAATTTAACTTAGTACACATTATTCCTCATCATGCTGATCACATCTTACATGAAGGCTCCACCCATTACAGTAATGGCCATTTTGAAAATTGGTTTGCTTCATCGGACCCATGATCTGAGGGTCCATGCCAAATTTGGTAACAGTGCCACCTACAGGTCATGAGATATGAAAAATGGCTATTTTTGGTCTAAACTTCTGAACAGTTTGTCAGAAAATCATGGTGTCTATGTGTCATGCCGAATTTGTGGATACTGGATATGTCAGGATTAGATGAACCACGTGCCCGCCATTTTGAATTTAATCATAAATTGCAATATCTTTTAAAATATTTGACACAAAATTTGTTATGCATGATTGACAGCATGTCCTGAATGTACCTAAGAAGTTTCAACACAGTGCCACCTAGTGTTCTAGAGATATAAGATTTTTTGCAAAAATGCTTTTAATTTTTGAAAACAAAGTTCAAAATGTAAAGTCATTATGTTCCTTGGTTTGCCAATTATATATGGATATGCCAATTCCAACGATATCTCATTTGCCATTTTCCAAACATGTGACTGGCCACCATATGGAAGCAAGAAACAGTTTTTTCACTACTCCTCCTAATGTTTCCTAATTTTTTTCCAAAACTTGACTTAGCCGCACAGAAATGAACGGATTTTTGATATTTGCTACCGTTCCTGAGAAATTTGTTTCTGGAGTTGACCTTGCCTGTGTTTGTGTCTTTATGCTAATTAGCTTAGCATGCTAATTGGATAATTGTAAAATTTGCTTCTGTTCCAGACATTAAGTCTTTCTGAGAATGATCTGAACTGAAGTTTTTAAATATAACATGCTGTGAATTTATATAAAAATTCTTCATTTTGAATTGATTCTCACTTGAACTATGGAACTTCGGCAGCTGTATGAGTGCATATCTATCAAGTGGTGCAACAAGATGAGCAACAGGCACCTGACCCAGAGATAGTGGGTTTGAGTCCCGGGTGGGATAGCTTTATAAAATTGTGTGTAATGTTGTGTCATTTAGAGGCAATAGCTGTGGTTCTGCCTTCAAAAATTCAAGTCTTTGTAAAATTAAACAAACCGTTGTATGGGTGGCATGCTGGCAAGATTGATTAATCAAATCCAGTGTTTAGCAAGCTTTAAACCATGTGAACTGTGCAATGAGATTTAATTAAATATATCCAAAATATCCAAACAGGCCAAAACAAAAGCCACAAGGGCTTGGCCCTTCAATATTTTTACTATTGTTTTCCAAATAAGAAAGTAGAGATTTGGAACAACATGAAGGTTAGTTTTTTTTTTTTTTTTTTTCATGAACTGTTTCTTAAATGGAGTAATTTGAGTAAAAAATGTTTTGCCTTTAATAAAAGTCTCTTTACCATTTAAACAGAATTTGTAACATTTGGTCAGAATATATAGCTACCACTGAGTGGCCATCAAAGGAGAAACAGGGCCCTGTCCCAAATGGCACCCTAAGCGCTTGTTGTCTGCTTCCAAATCCTCACTTTTGTGATGTGATCCAGCTTTGGCTACATTCACAGTGTCAGTTTAAATCCGATTATTAGTGTATCCGAATGGAATCTGATCTAAAATTATTGACATCCACATGTATTTGTGTGTCCATGACATTTGTGTAGCTGCCGTGCTGGACTACTGCGTTATGATGAGGCAGCGGCATAACCGTAGGAGGTCGATATGAGTGTATGCGAGTTGTTTTATTCTGTGTCATCTCCGCCAGTCTCAAAACATGCCTCGGTTATAGCCTATTGTTATTCTGCTCATCTGCCACTAATAGGATTTCAAACCACACATGAATGGCCGTTCAGACTTGCTAAATCTGATTGTATTTCAATTGGATATGCACAAAAAATTGTCAGTATTTCGGATTTGGACTGACAGTCCGCTCCAAGTGCGCTCTTGAGCACCCTTGTGAAACCTAAAATGACAAATGGGACACCCTACATTCTTGTGGACATGTGCATTCTGTGGCCACTGTACATCTTCAATGGTTAAAATCATAGTTTTTTTGTTAGTATGACATGGACTTGGAAATAGTTATATCATGACAACATGACGCTGCTGCTGCTGTTGATTATTGCTGCTGCTGCCGAGCAAGTACAGGAACTTGCTCCAATACATATGCTGATACCCTGCTGCGAGTAAGACATATGCTGCTGCACAAATAGCATATCAATAACCCATAGCAGATCTATACAGGTGGAGCTGGGGAAGGTGCAGGATTTTAGAGGAACTCTGAAGTGTGCCGTGAACTGCCACTGTGAATGTAACCAGCCATTTAAAAGCTCATTGGCTGCAGATGCAACATGGATCAATCAGCTTGTGCCAAGTAGTTAACGCTGTATTTATCATCAGCTTGCATTAGAACCATTAGCCTACGCCATCTAGAATTTCATGACAGAACTATGTATATCATGGTCTTGAGCAAAGTAAGCAAGCTAACATGAACTACAATCTCTTTGTTGGGAAACAATCCAACGCTCTCCATTGACTTTGTATTGCGTGAAGCGGTCGCCTTGTCATTTCTTTCTTATAACAAAAAACAGAACATTGTCTAAAAGCTGATATGTGACAATGTGTACAGCAAACAAGCTAAAAAACACAGAGCTAGTTAAGCAGCTAGTTATGTGTGTATGGGAAACACATCCCAGCTAAACTTTGACAATGGAAAATTCTTTCAGGGGCTGAGCAAATTACTACATCTTGATTTTTATTTTTTGAATAATGTGGACTGATGAAATGTGAACAATAAGACCTGGGGCCTCATTCATAAAACTTTCTATAGATTTCATCAATCTAGCTTTTGTGCATACGCACACTTGAAATCTACAGAATGAAATCTACAGAAAGTTTTATAAATGAGGCCCCAGGTCTTATAATTCACAACTAGAACCTGTGCAAAATTCCCTTTATAAAACCCAGTCAGCGGAAGATTGTGCGTACATGTGTCTTCTCCCAGAAATAACCATATATGGATATACTATGTATATCCTTATCTGCATTTCATTTGCATATGCATATTCATTCATGTGATACCATGTTTAACGGTACAAGACATATGAAAATATGAGATACGGATGTGCCGTCACACATTACATTGCTAAAAATCATTCAGTAGCCTATCCTTGCCTTGTTTTTGAATAAATAAATCAAAATAGTATAAAATACATTTCAGAGAAAGATTTTCTCAGTTTTTTTCCACTGGTCAAATAGTATTTTTAATTGCTTTATATTTTTCATGGACACAGATAGGCCTTATTGCGCATTATTGATCATTATTCACGTGAAAATATTTTCTCAGACCATGAGTTCTGCTATTATCTTACGCATATAGCAATCCTTGTTGTAGTTTAAACATTTAAACACAGCATGCCACAGGAAAAGTGTTAAAAAGCAGCGCATCCATGTAATTTAAGTGCTTAACTCCATTAATGAGAATGGCATATTTAATCTAAATGTGTATATATCAGATGTAAAACAGAGTTTAAATCATTTTATTTATTTAAATAGTTAATGTGAACATGCACTGTATTTATGATTGGGACTCATAATGAGGATTTAAAGTGGTTTTCCTTCATCTGCTGTCAGTCCCTGCTCTGTCTCCAAAATATTTGTGTACATGTGCGCACATTTTCATGTCAAGTTTGTTTTTTATTAATCCTTTTGCATTGCATTGTCTCTTTCAGGATCTGTTTTTTATAAACTATTATAAATGTACCTTAAGAAACTTAAATTTTGACATTGAAGGTAAAGCATGCCAAGTCTGCTCTAAACAGAATTGCAGGAATAATGATTTTTGCATCATTATTCCTGCAATTTTGCATTGGAATAATTTGTTTTCAACAAATTCTTACCACTTCTGCCCCATCCATTATTTAGCAAAGCAGGTTGTCCAAAATCACAGCCACCATGCTGCAACTGTGACTTGTGATTTTTCCAAGTAGGACATGTTCCTGCAGATCAGCATCTGATAGGGTTAGGGTGATGACTGCGTTATTAATGAACAAGGGATGAGGATCCAGGAACATGGCCTTCCTTGGTTTGTATATGGACTTCTGCATGCAAACACGAAGCAGATTCAGATCTCTAAAAGGAGCTGATAGCAGTCGACACAAAGACCCCATTTATCTGTTCCAGTCCATACATGTTTGGAGAGCTTGTGTGTGAGTGTGTGTGTGTTCGGTCTGATCCGAAGGATGGGCTGCCCTGATAAGATGTTCTGTTGGCCACCCATCACTGCAGATACTATCACAGTAAGAATTCCATTGACAAAGTCTAGATGTAACCGAACACTTTTACCAGACAGGTTGATGTTGGAACCAGGAATGTATCTCTAAATTCAATAATAGTGCATGTTTAGCATCATGGCAATTGGTCTTTCTCAGTCATTCAAGTGATGATGCCACTCAATGTCATGTCCAACAGATCCTCAGATTAGCACTCGTGGCGTTCTACAGTGTTCCACAGTGAAAGGCATCCAGGTGCTCAAGTCAGTGGTCATGATGTAAAATTTTTGTAATTACAGAAAAAGACTACAGTAAAAGCCTGTTGTTACAATACAGAAGGGAACGGAGACACGGAGATGCAGGTAATGGATATTTATTGAACAACCAGAATGGCAGGTGAGTGAAACGTGAACTTTCCTGGAGACTGAGATGAAGAATGGAATGATGATGTCAATGTCTTTTGCAGATGAGGCAGGCTGGGGATCCACGGGAACAGAGAAGACACTGGGAACTTCACAGGAGACGAGGGACAACTAAAGAGACTCGTGGTCACGCTGGAGACCAGTAAGTACTTCTGAGAGAATCCAAGAGGTAAGCATAAAGGCATGTCTTGATGCAAAGGAGACCAGACAATGACTGAGTGCGTGAGAGTGTCTTAAGTGCTGCTGGTGATTGCTGTGCTGATGGGATGCAGGTGTGTGTGATCAGTACTCAGGTGAAGGAGTGCGCTGTGATTGGGTGATGGTGGAGCCTGGCATGTCTGTAACACCTTTTAAATGGTAAGTTATTTTACATGAATTTACATTTACATGTTTAAAAACATGAATTCGTCAATTTTAGTGCAGAAGAGTCTCGATTTAGTTAGCTACACCCCTACACTGTAAAAGAAAAAGATTTTAATACTCCAATAAAAACCTGTTAATTGGTAAGTTACTTCATCATATTTGGTGAGAAATCCTGAACATTGCATGGTTCAATATTGCATTATATGACATTTTACTGTACAATACTGTTAAGATGGTTTCTGGGAAATAAAAACTATGAATTACCATATAATTTACGGTAAATATATATAAGTAAAAAGACATTCCCCAAAGTCCCTGTGACATATTATTACATATGATTATATTTTATTTTATGTAAATGTGTTTTGTTAGATTTTCTGTTATGTAGTTAATGTTTATTGCATTATTCTAGTGTTGTGTGTTTCCCTGATGGTGTTTTGTCTCTGTACACCATCTATATACAAGCATGTTTTACAGACCACTTACACTGAACTCTGATTCATGCATATTAACATTATATCACTTGAAACAGACAGTTATGCACTGTAAAATGTACGGGCACCAACATGCAATTCCATAATACAAAATATATATAATCTATATATAAATATAATATATAGTCACCTTTATTTATATAGAGCTTTATACAGATTGCTTCAAAGCAGCTTTAGAGTCATAAATTATGATTCAATGATGTAAACAGACTTCAATTCTGCTCTAAAGCACCTCTAAAAAATAAAAAAAGCAATAGTAAGTTGTCATTATTCAGCTGAAATCAGTTCAGTGTTGATTCAGTTCAGTTCAAAAACTGTGTAAAGTTCATCAATTATAGAATGAGTTCAATTCATCTATAAAGCAGCTCTGGAGAAAACAGTGATGTCATCGTACAGCTCAGTTCAGTTCTCATCTTATAGTGTCAGTCAAGTCAATAATATTGCCAAATATTGTGTCCCCAACTAAGCAAGCCAAAAGGCAACAGTACCAAGGAACCCAAATTCCATCATTGAATGGTGAAAAAAAAAACTTGGCAGAAACCGGACTCAGTCGGGAGGCCAGTTCTCCTCTGGCCAGACAAACCAACATGGTGTGGTTTAACTCCAGGCTGCATGACAAGTCTGATCGTGAAGTTGAAGCTGACCATATGATCTGTGTTTGGTTCTCGTGGTCTTCACTGAGGATCTGTGCAGATGACTGTCTAGTTGACGAGGTCTTCGCAGAGGGCTCTCTGGGGCTTGTCTAGTTTGTAGGTTGAAGAATAAAAAAAATAAAAATAATAATTTGGCTATATTAGTGTAACGGAGGCCAGCTAGTAAGAGCTGTATGGGTAAAACTCACTCCCCTGATCTCAAGAGGCACACTAGAGACTGATGCTAGAGACTGCGGTCTTTAGTGTCCTTGTTAGCACACCCACCTCCCATGCCAGAGATGCCTGTTTGAATCCCGCTCGGAGAGGGGCGAGTAGGACCGGAGGAGTTACATTGGTGCTGTGATCCATATGGGAGTAATGTTTAGGAGGGTGAGTGTTACGGAGGCCAGCTAAAGAGCTGTGCAGGTAAACTCACTTCACTGATCTCAAGAGGCTCACTAGCAATTGACCCTAGAGACTAAGGTCTTTAGCGTCCTTGTTAGCGCGCCCGCCTCCCATGGAGCGGGGCGAGTAGGACTGGAGGGCTTACATTAGTAATGAAGTACAGTGTATTAAAAAAAAATATTTCATTTTTATTTTTATGGAATGTGCAATGTTAAAATTCTAATTGTTTTCGAATTATCTCACCATGTTCAGAGACATTATATGAGGAGGAGTTGGTCCACATGTAGAAATGAATGGGAAAAATCTAAATGCTCAATATAACAGGTGTAGTCCTGTCTTACAGTTAAAGGAGTCAATTGTCTTATCCATAGTAGCATGTGCATGAAAGCTGGAATTCCATCTAAAGCTGGAATACATTAGATGACTCTAGATGACTTCTAATTTTAAATCACTATTAGGCATTATACACTTTGTAAATAGTTACAGAATAAAACTGGGCATCACACACTAACCACTAACCAACTAGATCACAGACTTTCAAGTGGTTTTGAGCACAGCAGACACAGCATATGGCAGAAATAGAAAGAGTATATGCTAGCATGAAATTCTTAACATCACAATTGTTCTATGTTGCTATCTATGTGGCAAACAACTAAAATAATACTGTTACAAAAATGCATACTATCCACTTCATATGCTGCATATAATTAACAATATGTTAGTGTGAGATCCAAACATAGCCCATGTTTCCATTCTGGCTATTTTTTGACTTGATGGCCCTTTGTCCTAACTGACAGAATTGGTTACTGTTTGTGTAGGTGGGTAGAGGGGTCCTTCTTCCCCCTTTTTTTTTTAAGTGGGACTGCCAAAAAGTATGTACTATACAAACAGTACTGTTATTGTTGTTAAGCTTCATGCATATAAAGCTTCCTTTTTTTAAGTGTACCTCAGCCACTCTATAATTAGTTACAGATCTCACTGCCCTTGCCAATATTTTAATTCAAGTATGTTTCATATATTGGCCTATTTGTTTAAAATTAGTTATTGCACAATAAAAACATTTAAATCTTGGAAGATAATATTTCAAGAGGCTGGAATGTTTTGGGTTATCAGGGCATGCTGGGAAGTTGTGTTGGGCACAGTAACTCCATTTAGTACTAAACTGCAAGACTAGTTGGCCACTGTTTGTCCTGGCTCAGGGATGATGAGGTGGCGCGAAGCCCCATGGTTGCTATACAGACAAGTTGGTGCCCTTGGATGTTGAACATGAAAAGCCAAAATGTTTTTTTTTTTTTTTTTTCATCATCAGGTATGAGTGATGCTTTTAGCCCATTAAACTTAATTTAATTGCACTGCTAAAGAAAAACATGACAAATTAGATTTCCCTCTTATTTAATATAACTTGAAAAAATATGCCAGTACTAAAATATACTAGGCTATATATTATAATGTATAAATTATTCTTATGTGCTCTATGGTTTCATACAATAGCCTTTGTATCAAATGTGAGTTGGCCAGTAAAATAGTTTGGCAAAACCCCCACATCCATCCTGCATAGTTTTAACAGGCCAGTGGAGACTATTATCTGTTGCCTCCAAATGGACACGTCGTACTGCAAACACACCAAAGCTGCACACAGCGCCTCAGGTCAATTTCCTTCATTTTGCTCATTTTTGTGCTCTCCATTTCACATCAATGTTATTATTGGTCCTTAGAGTTCACAACAAGCATTGTTTAAAAATAGATTTTTGGCTTTGTTTCGAATATTGAATATATTTGGCTTCTAAAGAATATATTCTTGTGTATAACGCGCTATGAAAGTTGGAAAATGGGGGGATTCTTTTTTAAATACAGTATGAAAAGACTTGTCTGAAAGACTTGTATGATTACATATTGAGAATTTCATTAAAGATTGATTTGGTTTAATTCGAGTCTGTGTAACATTGCTTAAGTGTGTATGTCCCAGAAACATGTGGCAGGCACGATCTCTTTCTTCATTGATTGGCACTGTAGTGTGCTAGAGTGCCGTTTCCATGTGTATGATGCCATTTTCAGATAGTGGTGAGGTATCTGTGCCATCTAAGGCTTGTTCAGACAGGGAAGGGAGGTATAAGATTTTATCTTTCTTTTACAAATGTGTCATTGCGTCTATAATATACACATGTGTCGTGTTCTGTAAACAGAGGAACAGTTAAGTATATTTTTACTTATTATTTATTAGATATTACATTTTTAGGGGTTGTAATTATTATTTTGGTTGCATTTTATTTTACAGGACGTGCACTTGTGTGTACTTACAGTGTACTTATCTAAGAAAGTACTGGTAATATAAGGGTAATACTACATGGGTTAAGGTTAGGTTTAGGGGTAGGTTCAAAGTTAGTACCTAGTTATCACCCAGTTATTGTATATTACTACACTGTAAAACCCGATAAGTTACGGTAACTCAAACCATTTGAGGAAACTGATTACGCTAAACCATTTAAGTTTTAAAACCATTAAGTAGGAGTACTGTAAATATACATTGAGTTATATTAACTTCTATTTTAGTGTTGTTTTAGTCAATCATTAGAGTAAACTGAATTTAAAGATTTTAAGTTTAAATTTTAAGATTTTATTAATTCAGTTTAAATTCAGGTAAAAAATCTAACCAAGTCATAACAACTATATAGTTACTTAAATGGTTTGAGGAAACCGATTATGTGCAAATGGTTTAAGTTCATCAAACTCAAAGTAATTAAGTTACATAAGAAGACTAAGCACAACCTAACATTGGTACAAAATGATGACAGAACAGGAGGGTATTCTAGTTATTTATTGAAATATAACATTTACTTCACAAAATGTTCAAGCATAAAACAAATTAATTTAAATATAACAAAAATATAACATTAAAACAAGCTTATCAGACTTTTTCACCAAATAAAACAGCACAAACATGTTTTAATTTTTTTTATAAAATTAAAATAACAAAAATATTAAATAACTATTTTGTAACACCAAAAGAAACTGAGTGGATCATTTTTATGTAAAAATCTTAATTTTTCCTCAAGATTCAAAAGCATGTTACAGTACTGTATAAACTTAGTGTACTCGAAGTGCATTGCACTGACCAAAGACTTGGCAGAAGTTATTTCAGAGGCTCCTGGGGCATATGGCATCTGCAGCTGCGGTAACGCCATTCGGATTGCTTCATATGAGACCGCTTCAGCACTGGCTTTGCGATCGAGTCCCGAGATGGGCATGGCAGTCAGGCACACTCTGGGTCCCAATGACTCGGGCCTGCCTGCAGCACGACCTGGTCATCAGGTTCCTAGGGGCGCCAGGACACTACATCCTCCTCGCGTTCCCCTCGTACCCTCTTGGGACCTCTCAGTAGTTTTAGATGCTCTGCAGAGGCCTCCCTTCAGGCCTTTGTGATCAGTCGAGCTTAAGTTCCTGTCAATAAAGACAGCGCTCCTGGTCGCTTTGGCCTCCATCAAGAGGGTAGGGGACCTGCAGGCATTTTCGGCTGACGAAGCGTGCCTGGAATTCGGGCCGGCCAACTCTAACATGATCCTGAGACCCCGGCCTGGATATGTGCCCAAGGCTCCCACCACACCATTCAGAGACCAGGTGGTGAACCTGCAAGCGCTGCCCTTGGAGGAGGCAGACCTAGCCTTGGCACTGCTCTGTCCAGTACGCGCCCTCCGCGCCTACGTAGACAGGACGCAGTGTTTCAGGACTGGTGGGAAGCTGAAGGGAAAGGCTCTCTCAAAGCAAAGGTTGTCCCACTGGATAGTGGACGCCATTGTTTTGGCTTACCAGATGCAGGGGCGTCCATGTGAGTGTGGCCTCCTCTTGGGCTTTAGTGCAGGGCGCTTCACTAACAGACATCTGCAGAGCTGCAGGCTGGGCGACACCTACACATTTGCCAGATTTTACAATCTCCGAGTGGAGCCTGTTTCCGACTATGTACTTGCCTCTACTAGTGGCCGGTAATGGATTAGGCTCAGGTGCTTGCCATTCCACGACTGGATACGTGCAATTATATTCTCAGGTGAGCTTCCTGGAAGCCCTGAGCTCCTCCAGCACTGTTGACGCCGACACCAGTAAGTCTGCCCACTCGCCCAGACCCTTGTGTCAGGCCAGGTGCCTCCGTGTGCATGGTTCCCCCTCTGGGCAACCCCCACACGTGTATTTCCACCATAAGCCTCCTCGAGCAGGTGTTTTCCCTTGGCAACCTTGCCACCCTGGGGTTAAAAGTCCTCCCTACGAGTAGGCATCCTGGCACATGTTCCTCCTGGAATATGCTTCCCAGTGTACCTTGGTATTCCTGTGATAAGTGGGAGTCCTTCGTCCGTACTAGTCTTATGACAGGGAGCTCGCACTTACGCAGGGCACTGGAAGACAGCCGAGTGGCGGGATTATATTGGGACCCCCATTCATCAATCACTGACATTAATCGGAGTGACTGAACGAAAGGGAACGTCTCGGTTACATATGTAACCCTCGTTCCCTGAGGAGGGAACGGAGACATAACGTCCCTCTGCCACTTCCGCTGTACTGCTGGAACAGCCAGAGTTCAGTCTTGGCTCTTCAGCAGGTAAACATAATGCGATGTGCCAGCGTACTTCCTTATATACCCATGCTGTGGGGCGGAGTTACGCTATGCAAATTCTGCATGCTCATGGCACTGGCACTGCCATTGGGCGTTTTTCTAGAGCTCGAAGATGATAGGCTTCTAGGCGAAACCCCCATTCGTCAGTCATTGACGTTACGTCTCCGTTCCCTCCTCAGGGAACGAGGGTTACATACGTAACCGAGACGTTCCCTCTTCCTCCTCAACAGCAATGATGAAGACTGTTGCCTTCTGCACCTGGTCAAGCTCCTTTTTCTATATGCATTGAAAAAAAAATGTAGTTTGTCACCACAAAAAATAAAAATAACGTTGTGAAGGAACGGAGTATTGTTTATTCAATTGGGCGTTCGCTTACTTAAAACCCTGTAGTAGTTTTTCACAGCATATCTTCCAGATTTGTTTGTCACCAAGGTTTAATTGGGAAAAAAAATTCCAGGGGCATAATTCCAGCTGAATCTTCTAGACCTTGAATTGAATGTTCATCTTCACCTAGCCTAAAGTTATTTATTACACAAACAAAAGAAGGATTTTCTATCATGTCATACCAAACAAAAATGGAGATATTTGTAATACTCATCATTTTGTCCATCCATTGAAAGTCTAGGCAATCAGTATTTAGCTTCAAGAGGTACATAAAAACAGTTAATCCATATGAATAAAGCAGTTTAATCCAAGTCTTCTAACACTGTCTAGACCAGACGCGATTGTTGTTGCTTGCGTTGCAAAAGCTAAAGGCTGTGTACACTGGATGCGACAAAGCACACGTTGCAAAACATTTGTTTTTTTCGTGTCAGTATGTCATAAATAGAAAGAAGCATCAGTTTACTGTCGGAGATTTGTCGCTCGTGTCACGCTGCATCCAGTGTAGACAACATCACTGATTATAATGGACTCTTTTGTTGTGTCGTGCCGCTCACATCCTGTGTAGACATGGTGAAACAAGACACAGATTTGATAAAAAAATTAAAAAAAGGATAGTTCATCCAAAAATGCAAATTACCCCATGAGTTACCCTCAAGACAATCCAAACATTATAATGGCAGTAAATGGCTGCCCAAAATTTGAAGGCCAAAAAAGTGCATCCATCCATTATAAAAGTTCACACAGCTCCGGGGGGTTAATAAAGGCCTTCTGAAGTGAATCAATGGGTTTGGGTATATTTAACACGTTATAAAGTAAAATATCTAGTTTCTGGCGCGACGATGATGTCAGACATAGCATAAAAAAGCATAACTGCCAATGGCGATGATGGTGGACGTAGCGTAAAAAAAAACGTAAATGGTGCGACGATGACGTCGGATGTTGCATAAGCGTTTTGAATCACAAGAGGATATTTTTATTACACAAACCCATCGATTCACTTCAGAAGGTGAATCGGTATCCGCCCGCCTCGTCCTCCGCCCACCTCGTCCTCCGCCCCTGCCAAGTATGCAAAGCAGCAGCCTCCACCCAGCAGACAGTAGGGAGCCGGGCGCGGATGTGGTGCCCAGCCTGCTCAGGCCGCAGCCAAGCTCGGTGGCAAGTGGTCACGCAAGCAGTCCTGAGACGGGCGACCCGGAGGATTGGATGACTGCTCTTCGGGAGATGGTGAAGGCACTGTTCCCTCCCCCGGAGGAGGCCTGGGTGGAGAATCTTTTTTTACTTTTATTTCTGTTCCGCCACTGGCGGAGTCCAGCGGTACCCAAATTCTCACCAAAAGAGCAGTTTGCCATTCCTTTGGGTCCTAAGAGGGCGCGGCTGGTGGTGTGCGACACTATGCCTTGCCACCCTCAGCCCCCTCTCATTTCGCCAGCTGGCGGTGCTATGTGTGTGCAGGCCGCACTAAATACACCGTCTCTCACACAACCTGCTTCTCTGTGGAACCAGGGTGCTCCCAGCACACAGACCCCACTTTGGGTCACTCTGCCGTCCAAGTTGGGTCCCTGTGTTCCACCTCGCTGCCCCACTGATGCACCCACATCCGGACCTCTGGAAACTCCATGTCTGGTCCCTGGATGGGATGCAGAGGTTCTAGGTGACCTACCACAAGGTAGGATAGACACCATCACTTCCAGTAGAGCTCCCTCTATGAGGCACCTCTATGCATTAAAGTGGAACCTATTCATCAAATGGTGTTCTTCTCGACTGGAGAACCCCCGAACATGCTTCCCTTCCTACAAGAAGGGTTGGAGCAAAGGCTGTCTCCCTCCACCCTTAAAGTGTATGTTGCTGCTATCGCCGCACATCACGATGCAGTTGATGGTAAGTCCTTGGGGAAGCACAATCTAATTGTCAGGTTCCTGAGGGGAGCGAGGAGACTCTCCCTGAATCTGCCTCATCCCCTCTCTGTATCCTCTTGGGACTTACCTCTGGTGCTTACTGCACTGCAGAGGCCACCATTTGAGCCCTTGCAGTCAGCTGAGTTAAAAACTCTGTTGATGAAGACAGTTGTCCTGGTTGCATTGGCCTCTTTCAAGAGGGTTGGGGACCTGCACGCATTTTTGGTCGAGGAAGCATGCCTAGAATTTGGGCCGGCCAACTCTCACGTCATCCTGAGACCCCGGCCCGGATACGTGCCCAATGTTCCCACTACTCCCTTCCAGGACCAGGTGGTGAACCTGCAAGCGCTGCCCCCGGAGGATGCAGACCCTAGCTTTGCTCTGTCCAGTCCGCGTTCTGCGGGTTTACGTGGACAGAACACAAAGCTTCAGGGCCTCAGATCAGCTCTTTGTCTGTTACGGAGTCCAGCAGAAGGGAAAGGCTGTCTCCAAGCAGAGGCAAAATATGTATAATGACCTTTTACACACCAATTACAAATTTTCATGAAACTGTCTGTATAATTTGTGTTCCTTTTATTAATTTGTAAGTGATGTGAGTGTTTTATGTATTTTAGGTAGGGCTTAGCTAACTACGACGTGTTTGCCATTCAGATTGAACCTACATTATAAAACTGACCCCTGATCAGTTCACCAGATCAATGCAAATCATTTGTCACAATCCTCAGCCACCAGTCCAGTCACCTCAGCACGATCTCCATTCACCAGTCCAGTCACCTCAGAACACTACTTTCTCAGAATCCCTTCTGGCTCACACTCCACAATCACCACACCTGTCTGCAATTAGCCTCATCAGTTTCACCATTAAGGTCTGCACCATTATCTTGACAGGTCAAGATAAGACCTGTCACTTACAAGCCAGTATCACCATAACAATCTTCTTTCCAGAGACTCACCAGGGGGGTATTCCAGAAAGCAGCTATGAGACATACCTGGGTATATTTAAGGGTAAGTAAGCGGATAACCTCAACTTTCGGTTCCAAAAATGGAGGTAATTTTCAGGGCATGTAAGTAGCCATAGCAACTCGAGCATGCTAGAGCAGGTTATGTTCCAGGGTTAGTTTGCTTAAGAGGTATTCAGACACATGTTATATAATTAATATAGTTATATTAATATAACCAAATATGTTTTACAGTTAAATAATATACAATATGCACTATATTGCCAAAAGTATTGGGACACCACTCCGAATCATTGAATTCAGGTGTTCCAATCACTTCTATGGCCACAGGTGTATAAATTCAAGCACCTAGGCATGCAGACTGCTTCTACAAACATTAGTGAAAGAATGGCTCGCTCTCAGGAGCTCAGTGAATTCAAGCATGGTACCATGATAGGTTGCCACCTGTGCAATGTCAATTCGTGAAATTTCCTCACAACTAAATATTCCTCGGTCATGTTAGTGGTATTATAACAAAGTGGAAGCAATTGGGAACAACAGCATCTCTGCCACAAAGTGGTATGCCACGTAAAATCACAAAGTGGGGCCAGCGCATTCTGAGGCGCACAGTGCACAGAAGTCATCAACTTTCTGCAGAGACAATAGCTACAGACCTCCAAACTTAATTTGACCTTCAGATTAACTCAAGAACAGTGTGTAGAGAGCTGCATGGAATGGGTTTCCACGGCCAAGCAGCTGCATCCAAGCCTTACATCACCAAGTGCAATGCAAAGCGCCGGATGCAGTGGTGTAAAGCACGCTGTCACTGGACCCTAGGCCAGTGGAGACCTGTTCTCTGGAGTGACTAATCGCGCTTATCTGTAATCCGATGGATGAGTCTGGGTTTGATGGTTGCCAGGAGAATGGTACTTGCCTGACTGCATTGTGCCAAGTGTAAAGTTTGGTGGAGGAGGGATTATGGTGTGGGGTTATTTTTCAGGGGTTGGGCTTGACCCCTTAGTTCCAGTGAAAGGAACTCTTAATGCTTCAGCATACCAAGACATTTTGGGGATGGCCCCTTCCTGTTCTCAGTGAATAAAGATTACTTATTAAACGAAAAGGTTGAAAAAAGATTGCACAACCATCAAATAGGTGGCGATGTGCACTAAATGAATCATCGATTTGTTGCTTTGTTGAGAATGTCTTGTGTGTTATCTGGAAACATACTCTGAGTTGTCTGAACTTACTCCCAGATGTGTTTTTGGAACCAGTATACCTCGAGTAAGCAAGGTTTGGGTTAATCAATCGAGAGTTCAGGGTATATGTGATGGTAGGTTAACCTTGCTTTCTGGATGCCTTCTAACATCCTGTGTATTGTTCAATAAACTCTATTCAGACTTGTGTTTGCATTGTTTTATGACACCATTTGAATTTCAAAACCAACATTTGGATGAACATTCAGTGTGATGTATATAAACCAACGTAAGTTGTAAATAAAGAATATTGTCATATATTTACTTATATTTAAAAAAAAAAAAAATTCTGCTTCAACATTTAATGTTTAATTCAATGTGTTGCTTGCTGTTTTCTTGGTAATTGTTTGTGAAATGTATTAGCAATTTCTGAGTAAGGAGTACTTTAACAGTCTTGTTTATTAAAATCAAGTGACTTGGCAACACATACAAACCACAATTGCTAAATTGCGATTCATCTTGTTCTATTTGTTTACTTCTAGCGCATGCTGATGTCGTTTTATTCTTCTGTATTAATGCGTTGTAGCCTACGGTTCAAAAGGTTTCATCATCATACAGTCTACATACAGGCCTATGTCATACCCAAGTTTATTAGATCCATGCCATACAGTGTGATTTGTAATGATCTTACAGGATTCACGGTCTGTAGCAGGCATAAAACAGTGATCCACAGATCCACTTCCCTGAGTTCAGCTCCAACCCTGATCAAACTCACCTGCCTGGCTTGCTAGCATTTTGGAAGTCCTTGGCAGCGTCTGAAAACTGGAAAATACTGCCTTCGGAGGACACATTTCAAGGTAGGAAGGCATCAAGGCACGTCTGAATCCAATGTAAGCTTCACTTCCTGTCTCCTGAGATACCTTCATCTGATCGATTTTTGAAGGCAGCATATATGTATTCTTCGCTGCCTTTGATATCCCACAATCCTATGCGTTCCATTCAGTGACAGTTTCTACTGCTGGTCAGTTTGTGTGTAAATGTACTTTTTTTTTTTTTTTTTTTTTACCAACATTTTCCATTTCTGATGTCATTTCTAGCAAGAAATTACTACTGGAGTAATTAAATATTTGTTTAGTTCTCACCAAAGCTCGCTTTATTTTGCTGTAGCCTTCATCATTAAGCTGTTACGCTGCCTCAGAAGTCTGTCCGAGATCAGTTTTGTGAGGTACCTTTGTGCGCTTATGCTGCCTTACAAGTCATTGCGTGGTAAGGCAGTGAGACAAGTCAGCTGCCTATGTTTTCGGATGCAGCCCTTGATTGGCTTTTTCAGGTGTGCTTGATTTGGGTTGGAGATGAGCCCTGCAGTACATCGGATCTCAAGGGTCAGAGTTGAACAGTGGAACAACCTATCAGCGTGGTATAAGCAAGCATCATAGCAGCGACTTTTGCATGGGCATAATGATGACAGGTATAACATTCCTGTAGCTTAAACTGTAAAAGCCTTAAACCATGGTCATGGGTTTGATATCCCAATGAATGCATGAACATAAAGTATGCTTTGAATGCAATGTAAATTGCTTTAGGTAAAGTTGTCTGATACATATGTAAATGCAAAAAAATAAATACAAAAATAACAGAAAATTTTCACATCTAGTATCTCTCTTAATGCTTGCTTGCCCTCTTTAATATTTGAATTTCTCTACAATTATTCAAAGTCTTTCAATATCTCATTTTGAACCTACACAGGAGAATGTGAGCTGTCAGTATGTTTCATTTACCATCATAATTCTTCATGGAGCTACACTGCAGGTTTGAAGAACAAGGCCTGATATTGTGTAGACCTGCCAGCATTTGCCAGAAAATACCATATGTTTTTCTTTCTTTTTTTTTTTTTTTTTTTTCACTCCCCTGCACAGAGAAGAACCAGCTCTATGTGAATATGAGTCCTGTGTTTATGTTAGCCTAACAGTAACTGGAACAGAGGGGAGTGTAGAGAGAGTGAGAGGGGAGGTAAGATGAAGAAAGGCAAGTGTTATGGTGATGGAATGAGAGGAGAATGAAGAATGTGGTTTTTAAGTGACAGATGATTAAAAAAATTGGAGTGGGATGACTTCCTTAAGCTCCAAGCACAACATGCGGAGGGGTGGGAAGAGTGGCGAGGTCTGGAGAAAGACAACACTGATTGCCACCCTGGCAGGTGGGAAACAGCATCTCATCTTAACATCTGTGTAATTTGTCAGATTAGTTATGTTAACCTTTTATGAGTATAATGAATATCTTTGTATGTCAACTGTTGCCTTTTTTTCTTATTGCATTTCAGTTAAAAAAAATTTTTAATGTAATTTTATATAATTTAGTGAAATTATTATTATTATCATAGGCATATAGTAGCATTCCATTATAACTGGTGTGCCAGATAGCACATCTAGGGGTTTATAATCCCCTGTTAGTACAAACCCGATTCCAAAAAATGTTGGGACACTATACAAATTGTGAATAAAAACAGAACGCAATGATGTGGAAGTTTCAAATTAAAATATTTTATTCAGAATACAACATAGATGACATATCAAATGTTTAAACTGTGAAAATGTATCATTTTAAGGGAAAAATAAGTTGATTTTAAATTCCATAGCATCAACACATCTCAAAAAAGTTGGGACAAGGCCATGTTGCCCACTGTGTGGCATCCCCTCTTCTTTTTATAACAGTCTGCAAACGTCTGGGGACTGAGGAGACAAGTTGCTCAAGTTTAGGAATAGGAATGTTGTCCCATTCTTGTCTAATACAGGCTTCTAGTTGCTCAGCTGTCTTAGGTCTTCTTTGTCGCATCTTCCTCTTTATGATGCGCCAAATGTTTTCTATGGGTGAAAGATCTGGACTGCAGGCTGGCCATTTCAGTACCCGGATCCTTCTTCTACGCAGCCATGATGTTGTAATTGATACAGTATGTGGTCTGGCATTGTCATGTTGGAAAATGCAAGGTCTTCCCTGAAAGAGACGATGTCTGGTGGGAGCATATGTTGTTCTAGAACTTGGATATACCTTTCAGCATTGATGTTGTCTTTCCAGATGTGTAAGCTGCCCATGCCACACGCACTCATGCGACCCCATACCATCAAAGATGCAGGCTTCTGAACTGAGCGCTGATAACAACTTGGGTTGTCCTTGTCCTCTTTAGTCCGGATGACATGGCGTCCCAGTTTTCCAAAAAGAACTTCAAATTTTGATTCGTCTGACCACAGAACAGTTTTCCACTTTGCCACAGTCCATTTTAAATGAGCCTTGGCCCAGAGAAAACGCCTGCACTTCTGGATCATGTTTAGATATGGCTTCTTTTTTGACCTATAGAGTTTTAGCGGCAACGGCGAATGGCACGGTGGATTGTGTTCACCGACAATGTTTTCTGGAAGTATTCCTGAGCCCATGTTGTGATTTCCATTACAGTAGCATTCCTGTATGTGATGCAGTGCCGTCTAAGGGCCCGAAGATCACGGCATCCAGTATGGTTTTCCGGCCTTGACCCTTACGCACAGAGATTGTTCCAGATTCTCTGAATCTTTGGATGATATTATGCACTGTAGATGATGATAACTTCAAACTTTTTGAAAAATTCTCAGAAAATTTTCTCAGAGAAAAATTCATTGCATTGGGGGAATTGGTGATCCTCTGCCCATCTTGACTTCTGAGAGACACTGCCACTCTGAGAGGCTCTTTTTATCCCCAATCATGTTGCCAATTGACCTAATAAGTTGCAAAATGGTCCTCCAGCTGTTCCTTATATGTACATTTAACTTTTCCAGCCTCTTATTGCTCCCTGTCCCAACTTTTTTGGAATGTGTAGCTCTCATGAAATCCAAAATGAGCCAATATTATATAAGTTTATGAGATTTGTAAATTATTGCATTCCTTTTTTATTCACAATTTGTACAGTGTCCCAACTTTTTTGGAATCGGGTTTGTACACTGAAAAATGTTCAAGAATGAAAAAGAAAAAAATAAGTAACCAAAACTCTGGAGCTGCTTGTCTCTTTTAGTTCCCATTTTTCTCCACCATATAAGAGGATACAGTGTGATTAGCTTATTTGCTCACACATTGATTCCATATCTTTGAGACATAAACTCTGGCTTCAGAATATCTTAGATTATTGTTATTTTGATAATGTCATATAGGGGGAGAATGGGGTAAGATTTCTTTCAAGTTTCCCTCTATAGGCAAGGAAAAACATAAAACTGATTGGCCTAATTGTATTTCAGGAGGGCAAAAGTGAAATTAGAAAGGACTATATCTCTGTCATAGGGCAAAAGAAATGTGACTTCTCAAAAAAGTGGTTCAGTGATACAACTTGACCCCATGTTAAGGACAGCGTCTGGAAATTAAAGGGGGTTATGGCAAATGCCACTTAAATGAATAAACATGCATCTAAAATTCATAATATGATGGCAAAAATATCCCCTGTTTGTTCCCCTGTTTTAAAATTATTTATAGCAGGGGTGTCAAACCACATTATTGCAGAGTTTAGTTTAGTCAAGATTCATCAGGCTCAAATTGTGAAAGAATGGTTGGGAGGGAGCATGAAGAATAATTTTCACACATGAATTGACACCTCTGAGTCCAGACCTTTAGCCTAGAATCTAGATGCACCCTAGCGGCAGCAAATCTAATTTGCAGAAAAAGCTGGATGCAGAAGCAGAATGCTAGAAGCTGGCGAACAGCGGTCTTTTGAATCAGCTTTGGCCACGACTCTGGAAGACTTGGAGTTAAGCTTTTCTTTGAGAAAAGAACAAAGAAACATTCTTAAAAAAGGGGGATGTGTTCGGAGTTTTGCCGACCAGATACGGTAAAAGTTTAATCTATCAAGAAGCTCCGCTTCACCTTCTATGTTGCTCTGGTTGATTGTAGCGCTATCCTATTGCATGCAGAGGGAGTTTGAAAGACAACCGTTTATCCCGCCCCTTGGATTGAGCCCTGCCAACGGTGTGTTCCCAGACCCAACATCTCAAGTGATGTGGGTCTGGCTTGTCAGGCTACCAGAGCTTAAATTCATTAAAAACTTTTTGGGATGTGCTGGAGTAGACTTTACAGAGAGCTTGACTTTTGCATTGTCAAATCAAATCAAATCACCTTTATTTATATAGCGCTTTTAACAAGTCCAATTGTTTCAAAGCAGCTTCACATTGTTAACAAGAAAATAATGCAACAGAATTTGTATAGCCGTTCAGGTGAAACGGTGATGTTATCCAGCTAATTTCAAGTATCATATAGTGTCAATTCGGGCAGATCGGTAATATAGATGAAATTTAGGTGTCCCCAACTGAGCAAGCCAAAAGCCAGAGGCAACGGTGGCAAGGAACCAAAACTCCTTCAGGGTCAGAATGAAGAAAAAAACCTTGGGAGAAACCAGGCTCAGTCGGGGTGCCAGTTCTCCTCTGGCCGACGAACAAACAGTGTATGGTTATAATTCTGGCAACATAGCAGGTCTTAATTCATATTAGGTAAATAGATATTAGTAAGATTATTCGAAAGATTGGAGTCGTCGCGCCGAAGACGGGTTTAATGAGGATGTCGTGTCGATGCAGCATCTACGGGGAGTTTATTTGACACGCTCTCTGCAAACATTTCAGGGATGCGTTGGTCATATCAGAGAGACTAACATTAGCGTAGATGCCATTCTTCTTATTATGTAACGAGTACATCAGGTGTTATGGGAAGTGTTCCCGGTTCTGGCTGACCTAGTTAATGCAGCTAATATCTAAGATAACTAATCATTTACTGATTTGAATAATAGAAATTGATAATGTTTTATGTGTAAGCCATAGTAAAGAGATGCGTTTTTAGTCTAGATTTAAACTGACAGAGTGTGTCTGCTTCCCGAACAATGCTAGGAAGACTGTTCCAGAGTCCTGCAGTTGATTTTGATATTCTAGGTATTATCAACTGGCCAGAGTTTTGAGACCGCAATAGACGTGATGGAGTATAATGCGTTAAGAGTTCGCTCAAGTACTGGGGAGCTAAACCATTTAGTGCTTTGTAAGTAATAAGCAAGATTTTAAAATGTATACGATGTTTAATAGGGAGCCATCCGTTTTGGACCAGCTGGAGTTTGTTTATTAAGCGAGCAGGGCAACCACCCAGTAAAGCATTACAGTAATCTAGCCTTGAGGTCATGAACGCATTAATTAACTGTTCAGCATTTTGCATCGAAAGGATGTGCCGTAATTTAGATATATTTTTAAGATGGTAGAATGCAGTTTTACAGATGTTAGAAACGTGGCTTTCAAATGAAAGATTGGTATCAAAATTCTTTTTTTTCTGAATTAAGTTGCAGGAAATTACTAGACATCCAATGTGTTATATCAGCTATGCATTCCGTTAATCTTGTGAATTGGTAAGTTTCGTCAGGGTGTGAAGAAATATAGAGCTGAGGATCGTCAGCATAACAGTGAAAACTAATGCCATACTTCCTAATGATATCTCCCAGTGGTAGCATGTACAGGGTGAAGAGCAACGGTCCTAGAACTGAGCCCTGCGGTACTCCATACTGAACTTGTGATCGGTGTGACATCTCTTAATTTACTGCTACAAACTGATAACGGTCAGATAAATATGATTTAAGCCATGCCAATGCAGTTCCACTAATGCCAACATAATTTTCGAGTCTATTCAAAAGAATGTTGTGGTCGATAGTATCGAATGCAGCGCTAAGATCGAGTAACACTAATAGAAAGATACAACCACGATCGGATGATAAGAGTAAATCATTTGTAACTCTGATGAGAGCAGTCTCAGTACTATGATACGGTCTAAAAATCCTGACTGGAAATCCTCACAGATACCATTTCTTTCTAAAAAGGAACATAATTGTGAAGACACTGCCTTTTCCAGTATTTTTGACAGGAAGGGTAGATTTGAGATCGGCTTTGAGTATTTGAGTAATTGACTAATTCTGTAGTATCAAGTTGATGTTTTTTAATAAGTGGTTTGATAATAGCCAACTTAAAGGTTTTCGGTACATATCCTAATAACAAAGATGAGTTAATGATATTAAGAAGAGGATCTATGACCTCTGGTAGCATCTCTTTTAATAGCCTAGTCGGTATAGGGTCGAGCATACATGTTGTTGATTTAGATGATTTAACGAGTTTAGCCAATTCTTCCTCTCCTATAGCAGTGACTGAATGTAATTTTTTCTCAGTGACACAACAATGTTCTGTCTGATGTGACACTGTAGTAGACGGCTGCATGGTTATAATTTTCTTCCTAATATTATCGATCTTACACGTAAAGAAGTTCATAAAGTCATTACTGTTGTGCTGTTTACAACCATCAGAAGTAGAAGCTTTATTTTTGGTTAACTTAGCCACTGTATCAAATAAATACCTAGGGTTGTGTTTGTTTTCTTCTAAGAGAGTCGAGAAATAAGCAGATCTAGCAGTTTTTACGGCCTTTCTGTATGCGATCATGCTCTCTTTCCATGAATTATGAAAAACCTCTAATTTTGTTTTCTTCCAGCTGCGCTCCATTTCTCTGGCTGCTGTTTTAAGGGCCCGGGTGTGCTCGTTGTACCACGGCGTTGGACTATTTTCTTTAATCTTCTTTAAGCGCGAGGAGCAACTGTGTCTAAAGTGCTGGAAAAAAGAGAGTCAATAGTTTCTGTTGCAAAATCGAGTTCCTCTAGGCTATCTGGGATGCTGAGGAGATGAAACTGATGAGGAAGATTATTTAAAAAGCAATCTTTAGTGGCGGCAGTGATAGTTCTGCCATATTTGAAGCGAGGGGACGGCTTTGCAGCCTTAGCTAAATTAAGTATACATGATACTAGGTAATGATCTGAGATGTCGTCGCTCTGCTGCAGAATTTCAACGGTATCAACATTTATTCCATGTGACAATATTAGGTCTAGAGTATGATTAAGGCGATGAGTGGGTCCTGACACGTGTTGCCTTACTCCAATAGAGTTTAGAATGTCTCTAAATGCTAATCCCAATGCGTCTTTTTCATTATCTACATGGATATTAAAATCACCAACAATTAGTACTTTATCTGCAGCCAGTACTAACTCGGATAGAAAGTCAGCAAATTCTTTGATAAAGTCTGTATTGTGCCCTGGTGGCCTGTATACAGTAGCCAGCACAAATGTCAAACGGGATTTATCAATTACACTACATAATGCTACATAAAGCACCAAAACTTCAAAAGAATTATATTTGAAACTAGATTTCTGAGTAATACTGAAGATATTATTATAAATTACAGCAACCCCTCCCCCTTTACCTTTCAGACGCGGCTCGTGTTTATAACAATAGTCTTGTGGGGTGGACTCACTTAAAGTAATGTAGTCGTCAGGTTTTAGCCAGGTTTCTGTCAAACACAGCACATCTAGATTGTTATCTGTAATTATATCATTAACAATAAGCGCTTTTGGGGAAAGGGATCAAATATTCAGAAACCCGAGCGTTATCATTTGATCATCTGTATTATATCTGTTGTTTATTTGTTTGACATCAATTAAGTTTTTACTGTTGAATGGTCTTGATGGTTTTTTGTATTTACTAATTCGGGGAACAGACACAGTCTCTATGTGATAATATCTAGGTGAAAGAGTCTCTATGTGTTGGGATTTATCTGACTTCTGTAACGGGAGACAGCTAGCTAGTCAATACAAGACCGTTGGCTGGGCAGTGTAGTTAGGCAACAGCACACAGGCAATATATCTGCACGAATGTAAGTGCGATATTGAATTTATACAACAGACCCATTTATAAAGGCTTTCACTTGCTTGTGCCCTGAATGAATCAGCCATCTTGTATGAATCAAATTAATTCAATAACTCATTCATTAATACACTCATAAAAGAGTATGCAAAAAGTACACGGATGATCTACTTATTCCAGCGAGATTCTGAAATGTGAAATGAAATGATTACTAAACCCATTCATACTATATAGAATGTAGGAAATATTAATAATTAACTCATTACAATTATTAATTATGATTAATTATGAATATTTTAATCAGTTAAATAGATTAACTTGATGTAGCTACATTGACATTACAATCAATCAGTTCATCCTATGAAAGTTCAGTATCGATTATTAATTAATTCTAAGAAAAGGATATTTTTCATGGCCACAGAAAAATAATTCTTCCTTTGTATTAACATAAGCGCTCAGAGCGCATAAGAGCGATCATTTAAGTGACAATTTGTTTTCAGCGGGGAGTCAGAACCAAACATGTATTGTGCACAAACTTTAAATCACGTACAAGATTAAACCGACATACAACATAAAACAATGCATAACACATACATATTTATATAAGAGGTAGAGTTAAAGTGGTTGAAAAATCTGGTCAGAACAGATGGATGAAGTAATGGAAAGAGTCTAAAAACCTGAGAGAACCATCCATGATAAGCTTCTTTGTCTGAGCAAAGGAGTTTACAGTTTTACTAACTACACAGCGATTTGTATTTCGTGGTACGTTACTTGCATTTGCCTGGGAAGGCGTCCAGATATTGTCAGGAATGGTTGTGAGAAAAGGGAGTGAGGACTCAAATGCAGGAGGAATGGAGGTTTTATTTAAATAATAATATAAAACAAACAAAAACAGGGAAAACAAAACTAAAAGACAAAATACCAGGGTCAGGCACATGAAGCAGGGAACGGGAGACATCAACCACGGAACAGAAGATAACGAACCAGCACAGCACAGCAAACACAAGGATTCTAAATAGATAACAAACAAGGCAGGTAATGAGGGAAGACAGGTGGGGCAAATAATCAATAATGAGCTAACAAGAGGGGCGGGGTCAGGACAATAGACAGGAGACATGACATAACCAAAGCACATGGCTAGAAAATAACAAAACACCACATGTGCTCAACAAGACAGGACAGAAATGTGACATTACCCCCTCCTTAAGGAGCGGCTACCAGATGCTCCACCAGGGGTGAACAGGAAGGACAGACCAGGGTGGGATGGAAGGGACAGACCAGGACTTCCCACAGAGTTCGGGAGGCCAGGGCGGCGCACACAGTCTGGGAGGCCAGGGCTTCCCACAGAGTTCAGGAGGCCAGGGCGGCCCACGCAGTGCATGGGACGGAGCCATCTCCGGACTCGGTGCATGGGACGGAGCCGTCTCTGGACGCTGGTCAGGGGCCGGAGCCATCACTGGACGCTGGTCAGGGGCAGGCCATGGCAGGGCAATGCACCTAGGCAACTATGGGACATACTCCAGGATGACCACGGGCTGCTCTAGGACGGCCTCTGAAGTGCTAGAAGGACTGGAGAAAGCCCTGTGCTTATTCCAAGCACGCAGGAACGTCAAAACATAAAAACCAAACGCGGCCCTCTTGGCAATGTCCGGACTGATGGGAACATCCTCCTGGACCACTGGACTTGAGCTCACGGAAGTCAGGACCACCGGAACGGGGACCACCGGATCTGTCATGGACGGTGCCTTCCTTCTCCTCCTCCGCTTAGAGACATCTGGAACTGGGTCCACCGGAACAGGGACCACAGGAACCGCCATAGACGGTGCCTTCCTTCTCCTCCTTCGTTTTGAGACCCCCGGAACAGGGACCACCAGAACAGGACCATGGTCATAGGAGGATTGGGGTCCATACAGTCAACAAACTCCCAGAATCCAAGACTCCCCATTCCTTTTATCTCCTCCGGGCTAAGAGGCATATCAAGGCAGAGGTTGATGCACCTCAATGAGGAATTGGAAGGCAAGCTCTCTTACATCCACCCCCTGCTGACGGATGTATTTCGAGTTTACCTGCCGCATCACCTGTAACCTCCTGCTAAACTCCATAGTAATGGGAAAAAGGAAAAAAAAAGAGAGTCCTCTCTTGGTCTGGCTGGTTCGTTCTGTCAGGAACGGTTGTGAGAAAAGGGAGTGAGGACTCAAATGCAGGAAGAATGGAGGTTTTATTTAAATAATAAAATAAAACAAACAAAAACAAAAACAAATAATCAATAATGAGCTAACAAGAGGGGCGGGGTCAGGACAATAGACAGGAGACATGACATAACCAAAGCACATGGCTAGAAAATAACAAAACACCACATGTGCTCAACAAGACAGGACAGAAATGTGACAGATATACAGTCGCAGGAGAAAGTCTTGATGGTTCCCTCCGATGGTTTTACAGTTGCGATCGTTTCCTTCCGTGTTGAGCAAAGGAGCGATGGTAAACTTGCTGAGACTCTGATGGTCGAAGAAGGCCCACATGAGGTGGCCATGTGGTGTCATCCCTGATGTGTGTGCAGGCCTTATCAGCCTGGCCTACTGGTTTTGGTCCAGAGAGAGAAGAGAACAGAGGGGAGGTAGAGAATCTGATCGTCTCTGTTTTAAGGTCTGGGAGTAGTCATACCCTCCTGAGGTAGACTTGACCAGTGAGATTGTTGGGATTTCCAAGTGGGAATTTCCTCTGGAGATTTTATGGCTCTTTGTTTCAAGCATGAATCAATGGGTCTGTGCCCATTTATACTCAAATTATTGCAACAAACACACACTGCATCCTCTGAATAAGGGACATGAAAGTGTAAGTCGTGAAACGAGTATTAGTTTGATAGGAGACAAGACATATGAGGTTACAAGAAATAGTAAGTTGCTCATAAGACATGCATAAACAAAATACCATACAAGAGACCCTTTGCAGCACAGTTTAAATTGTACACGCAATGTCCTGGGGTACATGTTCATTTATAGAGCAGTTTTCTATGAATTAATGCAGGAAAGTCCCTTTTAAGGGCATTGAGTCCCTTTTAAGGGCATTGGGTCCCTTTTCAAAAATAATCAATTTAGAGTCACAACTCTCTCTGGAGATTCCTTTGAGTCGTAAACCAAGTCTTATGTGATGGTAACCCTGGTAACGGAGGCCTTTCCTGCACTATTGGGGGAAGGTCTGCTACTAAGCATAGAGCATTTACAGCATATTTGTTAAATGTAGCAAGTAATTATGTGTCTGATTTGTCTCAGTCGCTACAAGAACATATTTTTTAGCAGTCACAAAGTAATTACTTATTCAAAATAAGTACCTATTCAAGAGAGTATGCAATTTCAGATGTGACCAATGACTTTCAGCCACCTATTGCTGATTTTAGTTTCATTTGTTTCTCATTTTATATTTCTATATTCTATATTTCTATACTTCAGATGCAGATTCTGTGTGTGCCACCTCTGTTGTGTAAAGATGGATTTTATTGGTTAGGGATCAGTGAAGGGATAAGTTATACTGAGGAATAAGAGAACTATTTACTTTTTCAAATAAAAATGTTTATTTTGTTGTATATAATTCACATTTTGAAGTCCATCCAGAAAAAAAGGATTAATATTAAGAATTGGCTTATTCTAAATGCAGTATTTTTAGAAATATAACACATTTACACAAATATTTTTTATTGGAATGAACAGACTAAGGCCTTTTTATTCCACATTCCAACTATGAAGGTTACAGGGAAATATGAAATATTGCTCACTACATGCTGCCCATCAACCCTGACTAGTGAATAACAAGTCCTTCCTGCCAACACAGTCAAGGTACTTGGCACGTATGAGGCCGTATGTCACGTTCTGTCTGCATATACCCCACCACAGTCTTATGATCTCAAAGCCAGTGAGATGACACCTGATTCCTGTTGCCATCCACACCGTATTAATAGGACTTGTTAGGTGTCCGTGACATGCTGGAAACCCAAACGGGGGGAGGCTGGCATGAGGCAGGAGTGTTAGGCTGTCCAATTTATTTTAATACTGGTCAAAGTTACTCATCAAAAACCTTGCCATACCTGCCATTTACCTAATGCCTCTTGGTACAACAATTGTGGAGAGACTATACTCTATCATCAAACTCTTTTTCATTTGTGTCTTTGTGATATGGTTTAGTAATGACATTCAAACATTTTTAAGCATGGCTTATTTGCCCACTGTAAGCCTATAAAGTGTCCCATGAGGATATATAAGCCTAAAATCTAAATTATAACAAAATGCATAGAACCTGTCCTATACTGTCTTTCATATCCCTATGTGCTCCATTGACTGCTGGGCCATAGTGTTGTTTTCCATCATTCAACATCGAGTGTGCGTGTGAATATTCTATTTAAGTACTTTTTTGTAAATGTCATTTTTATGGCACTTCCAGTTGAGACTTTAATACTGAAAATTGCACAAAACAGATTTAGCCATTTTTTAAAGTATTCGCTTTCCTTGGCATCGTGTGTTGTTCTCATAGTTTGGACGGGACTGGCTAGTCCTGTTGTCTGCCAGAAAGACTGAGCTCAAATAAGAGTCGTGTAAAGACAAGGCCTTTCCTGCCTCAGGCTGATGGTTAGACTAGGAATATTCATAATCATACTGAACTCATACACAAACAGAATGAGATCACTGCTGTCTGGGTCATTCTGATTCAGATTTATTCAGGATAAAGAATGGTTCTACTTCAGAATTATATATTATACTAGTGGCCTTGCTCTCTGATTCTTTGATTTCAAATAGCTGAATGATTTTTTTTTTTTGTTAACTGTTAATTGATACTAATGACAAAGATTGCTTTCATGACAGTTTTATAATTTCTTTGCTTGAGCATCTTTTACACCTGGCCAGAGCAGTGTGTGACCCCTCATATTTTGAGCCAAGTGGATTTTGAATTTGATAATGTAATCGTATCCTTGTATATTGTGCAATTATAACTGTAGGTGAGTGACAAAGTGCTTATTGTTTTGTCTGTAATCTATTGATTTATCCAAACATATATATATATATATATTTTTAATTCAGTTCATACATATCCAGACGATAAAAATGCCTAGAATAAACCTGTTCTGTCTATGATATGCATATTTTTCTATATTTTCAATGATGCATGTTTTAAATTTTCTAATAAGGGGCATAAAAATATCAAAGCAATACAACTGTCCTTGATATAATCATGTAAAAAATGACTCCTTAAAATAATGAAATTCAAGAGAACCATATTTAGAAGTTTGGAATCTTTTACCAAAAAAAAAAAAAAAATGAAAAAGTATTTTTAATTATATAATAGAGGACCCTTGCAAATCTTAGTGACCATGTCAGTAAGTATTTTAAAATATCAGATAATTTGATCTTATTATGACAGAGTAAGATTACTTCAGGAGTAGTGCAACCCTCCAAAATATAATCTAAATTAATGATTTAAAGAAACGTAATAAACATTTTTATAATTATTAAAATACGTACACACATTCAAGCTGCAAGTAAAATTTCTTTTTACTCACTGAACATATAAAGCATCAACAACTGACAAATAAAGTGAACGTTTGACGAGTAGAGTCCCTAAACAAAGGAGAAGGGACAGTATCTGGTGTGGCCAGCAGCTGCTTTAAGTCCTATACAGTGCATCTCATCCTCATGAACTGCAGCAGATTTGCTGGTTCTTGCTGTGAGATGTTACCCCACTCTTCCACCAAGCCATGTACGAGTTCTCAAACACATCTGTGGGGACCTATGGTTACTGCGAGGACGATCAGCTGTCCTTTCTGTCTCCCTGTATCTAAAGTGTCTTACATTTCAGGCATTGCATTTTATTGTTCTGGGCACATCTGCAATCTTCATCCACCCTCCCAAAACGTTCTTACACCCAACTCGTCACATATTGACGCTTAGTCAGGACCCCTCAGCGTCATTTTTTAACGCACAGGGTACCCCTTCAGTGTCATTTTTCGATGTGCCGGGTACTCCATTGCTTTCAGTTGATCGCCTTAAGCATCAGATCAAGACACAAAATTCTTTGAGTTTGTTAAAGTAGACATTATTTTATAGATATTTATACTTTTATATTTTGAAGCAACTACCCTACTCCTACCATAAACCTTTCAAGTCTTCTGAAGCCATACCATCTTTAGCCTATATGAAGAACGTATACGTAAATGTATGCAATGTTTGTAGCAACTCATAATGCAATAACTGCACATAATGTAAAACCTGCTCATAATGTAATAAGTATTACATTATTATTATAATAAAATGTTCATAATGTAATAATTTTCACAAAATGTGTAAAAACATGTCATATTTTCATTATTGTATACTTTTAAAACATAAGAACTATTAGTATTCCCTTAGATTCCCTCTCTCTCTCTCTCTCTCTCTCTCTCTCTCAAATTCAGATTAGATTTATTGGCATGACAAATTGTACATTGTATTGCCAAAGCATTTCTATGAGCATGAATAAATAAATAAATAAAAATAGTAGAAGTATTGAACAAGCGTGGAAAAACAGGTGGTGGAGGGAAAAGAGAGAAAAAAAATGTATGTACTTTAAGTGGTGTGTGTGTTTGCATATGTTTGTGTGTGTGTATAAGAGTTTGTGTGAGTTCATGTGTGTCAGTGTGTGTTTGTGTGTGAGTAAATGTAAAAAAGTTAATCTCTCTCTCACTCCTTATTATGGATAATCTTATTTTATTTGCAATTGACCCAGATTATAGAAAATTAGTTGCATATCTGGACCAAAATGACACAGATTGTGCACAAACTGGTATAGTGATAAATTACTGTTTGGATATGCTTTTTCATCTTAGTTCCTATTACAATAATTTTGGAGTCCCCATGAAGTTTGGTGCACTTTTTCTCCCTTTCCTTGCAGTTGTGACATTATGGTATCATTTGTCCTACTTAGGCTTCTGAGATGCTTTTATAAAATCATCAAGTCAAAAGTAGCACGTTTGTGGTTCACAGGAAAGCTCTTCCCAGCTTTAATAGCTAAATGTGTAACTCTGACTGATTACCCTTGTAGATGTGATTGCGCTGCTTTTATTTTTTGCTTCATTCATTGAGCATGAAGAATAGGCTCTTTCATGGCAGACTTGTGGTCGTGGACATGGAAAGCAGCGCTTAAACAGCTCTCAGCCAAAACAAAATCTGCCGCCAAAAGGAATCCCATTTCGTTTATACGAGCAGGAAATTGACCCGTCAGAGTACGAGAAAACCAAGGAACCGATACTCTGTATTGCAGGAACATGTCCAGTGCGTCTGCATCCTGAGTGCCAGGCTGAGAGCTGAGATTAGGGATAACAAATGCCCACACTAAGACTCTAGAGGCACTCCTCTTCTCTTCTGTTTAGCATGAGAATGGAGGAGAGATGGGCCATGTATCGCAGGTGGTGCTTTCCTTACCCTATGCCCCATACTGAAAATGCATAAGCAGACACTAATGGTGAAGTGAGAGCCTCCTGGGCCTCATATAGACCGGAGGATGAACCTGCGGAATTGTCTTTGGAAGTAGAAAATTATGTTTGGGAATGGCACTGGTGTCACTACAAAAAAAAAAAAAAAAAATTGAAGAAATCTGAGATTTATTTATTTGTTATTTTTTTGGTCATATTTTGTTGAGATGAGAATCAAATATACTATATCACCTTGCAAAATAATACTTAAAACATATAGGAATGATATTAGATTGCTTAGCCTTAGCGTTTAAAACTTATATGTGTATGAATGCATTTATACATTGAACTTTTTCAATATCAAGATTTTAGGTTAAAATGTATCAGTATAGTGCATTTTTAGATGCTGTGATTTGAAATGGTGAATTTTATATTGTAGTCTAATATGAAAATGATATATAATATGATTAACAGACTGCAGTATAGGAAATTATTCCTGATAATAAATTATATGATAATATGATTTGTTTTTAACCTTTTATAGGCTACTATTAATTTGTTCATATGACCCCATATAGCTAATTAAAAAATAAACGAATGAAATAATATAATATTTAAAAGTTCACACCACAGGACAATATTTAAGTGAAATATAGCCTATATGTAAAGTAGTCCATGTAACTGCTTAAAATGTCATATTTAAAATGTAACGTTTAGTGTTTCTAACAGAACCGACGACGTCTCAATCATTTCAACGCATCTCATTAAACATACGCAGCCCTGTTCTGTACAAGCCAGCTGCGATCCTCTCTGTGACTGGCAAGACTGTATTTTTATAGTATCGTGGAGGAGGAGGAGTGTTAGGAGGAGCTTGTCAGTCTGTCACCGACCAAGAGCCCGTTTTTAAGAGCACAACGAGGGTGAATGTGAAGCGCAGTGTTTCTATGCGTGGAGCCGCATAACATCGGAAGTTTTCACAGATGGACACTTTCAACCCTTTCTGCTGCTAACTGAAAGTTTATTCTCGTGGATGTGAACGGGAACGGAGTGTTGAGCGAAACTCTTTTGAAAGAGCGTGTTGTAAAGGGCTTTACAGTTTCAAATACTGTACTGGTGCACGAGATGTTGGTTTTGACATCCAGTATTGATTGTTTCGATTAGTCGCGCGGACTGACGGTCTTTCCAAATACTTCCTGAAACTTTAGACGTTTTGGATATATTTAAAACTGAATCACAAAGGATTTGTTTTAAAACAATATCAACTGAGGCATGACAATGAAGATATCCAAAATTAACATCTTTTTCTCTTCAAAACAAATGAACATTCAATGTCATTTACAGTATGGTGGACCATGAATCGACTTTTTCCTCTTCAAAACACAACTAATTTTACTAATTTGCAAGCAAAACAAGACAAATATCATCTGCATGGCATTGGATGTACTAATCATTTTAAGACTTTATTGAGCTTATCAAAATGGCCCATTACATGAAGATTGTTGTACTTTTTCAGTTCTTGATTCATGGATCTTCACTGGAGATTGGAGCATATGATTTGGAGCGTGGCCGCCCGGCAAAATGTGAACCCATCACCATTCCCATGTGCCAGGGAATCGGCTACAATATGACACGGATGCCCAACTTCATGAATTATGAGAGCCAAGAGGAGGCTAATATTAAACTAAATGAATTTGCTCCTTTGGTGGAGTACGGATGTGATGTCCACCTGCGATTTTTCCTGTGCTCTCTATATGTGCCGATGTGTGCCGATCAAGTCTCCACCACTATCCCGGCATGCCGTCCTATGTGTGAACAGGCAAGACAGAGGTGTTCACCTATAATGGAACAATTCAGTTTCGGCTGGCCAGACTCATTGAATTGCTCGAAGCTACCGACCAACAACGACCCAAATGCATTGTGCATTGAAGCTCCCGAAAATGATACTCAACCTGAGACTAAAAAAGGCAAGGGAATGCTGCCGGTACCTCCAAGGTCCAGGCAACCTGCACCCGGGAGTGGACGTACCTCAAGTGGCTCGCGGTCCTGTGATAACCCAGAGAAGTTCCAGTACGTGGACAAAAGCGAGTCCTGTGCGCCTCGTTGCACTCCTACGGTGGATGTGTACTGGTCAAGGCAAGATAAGGACTTTGCGTTTATTTGGATGGTTGTGTGGTCAACGCTTTGCTTTGTTTCTACAGCATTCACAGTTTTAACCTTCCTCCTCGACCCCCAACGCTTCCAGTATCCTGAGCGGCCCATCATCTTCCTCTCCATGTGTTACAACGTCTACTCGGTGGCCTTCATTATCCGCTCGGTGGCTGGGGCTGAGAATATCGCTTGTGATCGGGAAAACGGAGAGCTCTACATTATCCGGGAGGGTTTGGAGAGCACTGGCTGCACCATAGTCTTCCTCATCCTCTACTACTTTGGCATGGCCAGCTCCATCTGGTGGGTCATCCTCACTCTCACCTGGTTTCTCGCAGCGGGACGAAAATGGGGCCACGAGGCTATTGAGGCGCACAGTAGCTACTTCCATATGGCCGCCTGGGGTATTCCTGCAGTGAAGACCATAGTCATCCTCACTATGAGGAAGGTGGCTGGGGACGAGTTGACAGGATTGTGTTATGTGGGAAGCATGGACAGTAATGCTCTCACTGGCTTTGTGTTGATCCCTCTTTCTTGTTATCTCATTGTTGGGACCTCTTTCATCCTTACGGGGTTTGTAGCCCTCTTCCACATCCGCAAAATCATGAAAACCGGCGGCACCAACACAGAAAAACTGGAAAAGCTCATGGTTAAGATCGGAGTCTTTTCCATTCTCTACACTGTGCCTGCTACTATTGTCATCATATGCTATTTCTATGAAAGACTCAATATGGAATACTGGAAGTTCAAAGCTCTGGAAAACAAGTGTGTGTCCTTTCCTGGTCGAAGGAGCGAGGATTGCTCTTTGGACTCGTCGGTTCCTACAGTAGCTGTGTTCATGCTGAAAATTTTCATGTCATTAGTGGTGGGCATCACCAGTGGGGTCTGGGTATGGAGCTCAAAGACACTTCAGACCTGGCAGGGGTTGTGCAACAGGAGGTTGGCCGTGCGGACGAGCCGCAAGCCCTGCTCCAGTGTCAGCTGCAGCAGCTCCCACTGCCATTATAAAGCACCGGCTGTGACACTTCACATGAACAAAACAGACGTGTACACAGACAGTCTCACACATGTTTGAGACTAAAGGCCTCTGCTTTGGAGCCATGCAGACTTACAAGGCTTGTATTGTGATGAGATGCTCAGGTTGGACTACAGATCATGGTAAATCTGGTAACTCCTGTCAAAGGTGGCATTTACAAGCCTTTCCATGAAATAGCAATAGGAAAGAGAAGGTTTGTTGCATGGAACGAATGCAGCTGAACCATGGCAGAACGCTTTATTTATTGTAGCTATTTAAGTATTGCTGGCTGTATAGTTTTGTACTGTATGTGATATACTGTATATAAGGAAGAGTTTTAAATAATTTGGCAGTATATATTTCCCAAAAGTGGAGCAATATTTATTATGTATTTTCTCTCTATTTTTTTTTGTCCTAAATAAGAATCTATATTGTTTTTAATGTTACATGTAAAATGTTGTACATGTATATGCAAAACTTTTTCTTTCTCTCTGAATTATAATGTTTTTAGCACTTCTGATTAAAATGGATTTCAAATGGTATGTGAAAAGTTGTCTGTTACAACAATGTGAAAAAGTTGACTGTTACAACTCGATCCATTTATATTAACATTTATCAAACCATCTTACAAAATCATACACATTTTACCAAGCCAACTTAACCACAGTCAATAAAAGAACTATATGACAAGACACTGAGAATGTATGATGCTGCTATAAATTTGTGCAGAATTAAACTTCCTTTAACCTAATTCCTTTAACCCGAAGTCAAACAAAGATTGACTGGCATTTGTGACATTTATTGTTTTGTTTCCGCATGCAGAATTCTGTTGTCAAGAGATCATATAGGCTGATATGTTTAGAGTAGTTCTGTGCATAACTCGGATCAGTTAGTTTAACCTTGTTACAGTGTTTTCATATCTTATATTTGTGGACACGATATGTGACCCTGGACCACAAAACCTCAGAAGTCATATGGGAATATTTGTGGCAATAGCAAACAATATATTGTATGGGTCAAAATTATAAATGTTTCTTTTATGCCAAAAATCATTAGGATATTAAGTAAATATCATGTTCCATGAAGATATTTTGTACATTTCCTAACGTAAATATATCAAAGATGTATTATTAGTAGTAATATGCATTGCTAAGGACTTCTTGTCCAAAAGTGCAAAAGTACATCTTTGTACCTTACTCACCCCTAAATGGTACATATTAGTACCTTAAAAGGTACATATCAGTACTTTAAGAGTGCGTATTAGTACCTTAAAGGTATATATTAGTACCTTTTCGGTTTTGTACCTTAGGTACCGATCCAGTGACAGCAATGTACCATTTTTTCTGACAGTGTATCTCAGCCAAATATTGTCCTATCCTAACAAAGCATGGCAAGCAATGTTATTTATTCAACTTCAGGTGATGAATAAATCTCAATTTCCTTATGACTGGTTTTGTGGTCCAGGGTCACATATGTGCTTGTGATGTTCATTTGTGATTCACCTTAAATAAGAACAGAGAACGGTTTTAGGAATTTTAATTATTTACTTTTAAACAGTTACATTTTAAAAAGCAACAGCTGATATTTTAAATAGTATTTATATAAAAATGTACAGTATATATTTTTAAAAATACACTCTTTTATCATTTCTTTGTAAAAATGTATACATTGTTTTAATTGAATTATACTCTGCACTGTTGCTGTGCCTGTGCATATATTGTTATATATATGTTTTGGCAGGTCTCAGGCTTTGGAGCTTAAACTGCTGTTACATTTGCTCATAAAAAAAGGCATGTTTGTCTTGGAGCTCGTAGCCTAAACTTCACAGTGCATTACCCACATGTAGCAGTCTGTATAAAGTTCAATTAACGCATGTCTGTTTTCAGTTTTCAAGTTTACAGTGCAGTAGCATTTGTAAACACCAGTGGTCTCAGTCAGGAACACAGTACGCTGCATCAGCCAGCAGACTAGGAAAAATTTAATGAAATGTTAATGTACTGGAAGATGAATGTTTAGCTCTTATTAAATACTACCAAGACATTACTCATTTGGCAACATGTATGGTTAAAGCTGGGCTGTTGTTAAAAAAAGATAAACATAATTCTTGACTATGGATTTGTTAACATTTTATATGATTATGGAGTACATTAAGGTTTTTTAGGCAGCCAGGGTTATATTTACATTTATTAATTTAGCAGATGTTTTTTTTTATTTTTTATCCAAAATGGCTATGAGGAACATATGGCATCATATGCAATTTGTTAGTCAACAATATTTGTAGTACACAATTCCAGGTTTACAGTATAAGATTAGTTCACACGGTTGTCAGAATTGAATTAATAATGGATTTTAAATTATTGTTCAATGTGAATAGAATTTTAATTATTTGAATTACAATTCTTGTAACTCCGTTAAGTGTAGTTTTTAGTAATATACAATATTAAATTTTTTCTGTAGGGGTGAATTCAGGGTGATTGGGACACTTTTTGCCATTGAGATAACTTGGAAAACAGTGTCCCAACCTGTACATTATCCATAAACATGTTTTCATGGAAAATAAGTGGAATTTCCACAGAAGTTTTCAAAAGTTTGGGGTCGGTAAGATTTTAAAAATGTTTTTCAATGTGATCAAAAATACAGTAAAACACTAATATTGTGAAATATTTTTTTACAATTATTACAATTATTCTATTGTAATATACTTTTCCTGTGAAGCCATTACTCCAATCTTTAGTGTCACATGATCTTTCAGAAATCTGATGTGCTGGTTTGATGCCCAGGAAACTTTTCTTATTAATATCAATGCTGAAAACATAATTTTCAGAATTCTTTCTTTGATGAATAGAAGGTTCAAAAGAACAGCATTTTTTTAATTTTTTTAACAACGTAAATGTCTTTACTATCATTTTTAATAAAATTATCTTTGCTGAATAAAAATATTAATTGCTTCCAAAAAACTTTTATATATAATCAATGAATTACATTTCTATTTTGTCGTTTTCACTGATAATCAATTGGACTGTCCCAATGTTTTGGGCCTTAATAGTGTTAGTTAAATAGTGATCACAGTAGAATTGAACCGATACTACAGTTAATGTTCTCAATTCCATGTCACGCCACCATGGAACCTTTGCTCAAATATACACAAAGGCCAGATTTGTTATGTAGATTCTGGCAAGATCAACTCCATATACACGAATGCTCTTAGGTGAAGCAGTTGTACAACACCACCACATTTGTGGAGAAAAAAAGCGTCCCGTTTATACAGCAACAGGGTTCATTATTTTGCCCATCAAAACCTGGGGCATAAAGACTCCATTGTACACCTTGATGTTTAAGGTTTTTAGTTCTATTTTAGGCAAAGCACAGTCAAAAGAAACCCTTTTGCCATTTGAGTCCATTATCAAGTAAATGTTAATGGGCTTGTAAGTGAGCTTGAGAATGGACAAGATAGAATAGCATTGTAATTGTCTGCTAGTTTAAAGGAGAAACCATGTGTCTGGTAAAGGGAGGATCATTAAAGCATCAGGGACTTTCCCTCCTCTTAAAGAAGCCAGAGGAATCGAGAACAGGAATAAAGGAGTGGTTCTCATTACTCTCTACCCCATGGGTAGTATCCCGTTCCTCATCATTTGATGTGGAAATGAGGCTATGGTAAAAGACCATTGAGAAGCTGTTGTCACCAGAAGGACTTTTCACCAAAATGTTTGAGTCTTAGCTTGAGCCGTGAATGTTATCCACACAGCCACGTCCCACCTGCCCAACGGCTCTGGCTTTCAGTTGTGTTAAACACACACACATACACTCGTTTTAATATTTGTTTTTAATAAAAAGTTAACATTGGACTTGAAACCGTATAATTTGTCAGGGCTTTCATATTTGCAGGGCTGCTAATGGGTGACATTCCTTATGAAAAATGGTAAACTTCAGCTTACTTATTACGGAAATAATATACTTTAAAACGAATATACTTGTGAAATGAATGTAATGTTTTTTGGAAACTTAATTGTGTGTTATTTGCAATTAAATGAAACTGCATTGTAGTTTAAATTTATAGTAAATGCAATTAGTTGAACTTTTCAGTCTATTTAAGTATGACATCTTTCTAAGTTACTTCATAATTATATCGATTGTCTTTGAAATATGATCAAATTGTACTGCCAAATGTACTGACAAGCATTTATGGAAAACTAAAATATACATCAATGTACTGAAACTTTTTGTCATATATTTGTTATTACACATTTGTAGTGATGAATCTTCAATGTAGTACATTTAAAATGTATTAATTTTAAATGTAATATCGAATAACACATAAAGTTAAAATTAAAACCAAGTACTTTACATATGCCATGTAGTATGTTAGTCAACACTTCAAAATAAACATACATCTTTGAAGCATGAAAAGATTAAAACATAATGATTTCAAATAGGCCTATACTTCAAAAAGTAAAACTTTTCATTTGACTTCATAGACACTTTTAAAAGGGTACTTAAGTGTGCTAAGAAACAGTCATGAAAGCGTACTCTCTTTAAGTAACTTCCTTTTGGCCTTTTACATTTATGCATTTGGCAGACGCTTTTATCCAAAGCGACTTACATTGCATTCAAGGTACACATTTTTACATTTTGCCAGTTCTTGCTTTCCCTGGGAATCGAACCCATGACCTTGGTGTTGCTAGCACCACACTCTTATTGCTTGAGCTACAGGCCTTTTATTTCATTGATATTATATTATCTGAAAGAATATATATATCGTTGCATAGAGAACTGATGATTAAAATGGTTATGAACTGCATTGTTTTATTGTTTTATATTTCCTGGGGTGCACTTATAATGTTAGTATGAATTTTACATCAAAAATGTTCATAATTTAGAAATAAAAGAAATTTTTCCTACTCTGATTTTAGTCCTCTGATTTGAATGCTCTGTTTGAAGGTTCGTGTCTGCTGTGAGACTTCAATATAAGCGCCCGCTGCTGTGATTGGCTTCTGTGAGATTTCAGTGTAAACGGCCACTGCTGTGATTGGCTAACATCTTTGCATATTAAATAGCTAGTATTACATGTGGAACTCTCTCGAAAACATTTTACCATTACAGTTGACAAGGTTAACTAATTGTGAAAAGTGTTGATTATACAGTAGCATTATATTTAGATTGTGGCATGAAAGGTTACCATTGTAGCCGATCACACACATGTTGAGCTCATGAATGCAATGACCTTGTCATTGCAACTCGATTTCTGCACTGTCACGAATGCTTTCATCATAACTAACAGTGCAAACACAATGTAAATAAGAGATTAGTTGATCATAATGGGAGTCCAGAACTCAGTCACTGATAAACTTGCGCTGTTTGATTGACAGCGATTGTAAAAGGAGCATTCTTTGATCGCTTTCTATATATAATTTAATCAGTTTAAATAACAGATTTTTTTCATTTTACTAAGAGAAACAATGTGACGTTGACCCTTTAGCCACTGGTTTGATTTACTGGCACACAGACAAAGAACATCTGACTGTACATGAATCATTACATATCAGAAATCACTGGTCATCAGGCATTAGAATTAACACAATTACTTACATGTTGTCGTATTACTGTTGAGTCCATATTGTAAAAGTCTGTTTGCAAGGCCTGCACAGAATTGTGACTAATATACCAGAGAATCTACAGTGAAATGTACAGAACAAATAATGCTCAACTGAGACATTCACATTGTTGAAAATAATAACCACATTCCTAGCATTAGGATCCTTTGGAAGCAGGGGCGGACTGGGGCAAAAAAGTGGGCCTGGACTTTCTGGAAAGTGGCCCATCATACCCAGTCCGCAGCACCTCACCATAAACCCACCAGCTCATTATGCACAGAACAATTTTAAACACCACTTACTAACATATAGATTCTATTCATACAAAAATATAAATTATATTAATTTTTATATTGAAATCCTTATCATAATGAATGACTGGCATACTTCTTTAGGTTATAATTTGTCTTTCCTGGTGCACATAGCAAATAGTTTTTTTTTTTTTCCATACACTAAAGTTTAATCTCTCTAAGTTCAATACCATAAAATCAGTCCATATAACACAATGCTCTGGTCTAGAAGACTCAGAATGTAGTGCAGAATGTGGTCTGTGTTATTGTGCCTTTCTAGTGGTTATAGTATGTGTCCTTTCAGGAGCTTGACATCTGTCATTTTATGAAATAGAACTCCAATTGTAAAAAATAGTTAAAAACAGCATATTAAAAATGATTTCTGAAGGATCATGTGACACTGAAGACTGGAGTAATTAGGCTGAAAAGTCAGCTTTGATCACAGAAATAAATTACATTTTACAGTATATTCACATAGAAAACAGTTATTGGAAATTGTATTAATATTTCCTATTTGTGGTTTTACTATATTTTTGATCAAATAAATTCAGCCTTCTTTCAAAAGCATAAAAAAAGTCTTAATTATTTCAAACTTTTGATTGCCAGTGTGTAAAATAATTCATGTGAACAAACTACAAATTATATATTTATTTTAGTAGGCCTTATGACACTTTCCTATACAGGCTACTTGAATATGAAGGTTGCCAGTTTTACCATGTAGTAGGCCTACATTTGAAAATGATATTTTGAGTTTTATGAATCATTTTCAAATGACTGTTAAATTACTGAAGAAAGCCTGACAGTCAGATACACAAACATTCACTCTGATATGCTGAAAACTGCTACGTTAATGTTTCTTTGTGCACTGTGTGACGAATAATGTAAAAGGCATAAAATCTGAAATCTGAAAAGGTCAGCAGTAGCCTAGTTTACATCCCTGGAAATTAATGTCTGTCATTTAACAATTTTTTTTTTTTTTTTTATCGTAAACAGTCGGAAAATATTGCTGTATTGACTCGTCATGTTCAGCTGTTCATCTTACCTTGGCGCTGCTCGGTTTCTGTGGACAATAAATCCCGGCTCCTTCGATTTGATTGGATATCTCAAACATTTTGACATTGACGAGCGCTTTTAGACCACTGAGACTGATCAGGCTAAATAGATTAGAGTGGGCCGTGCTGGCCATTCGTCTGGGTTGATGGAAGGATATAGGCTACGTAATTTTACTATAATTTACATTTAAATAATATAATTATATAAATATAATTTTAATATATATTTGCGTTGCAACGGGCCGGCCCACAGTGTACAGCGGCCCACCAGGAAAACGCCCGGTGCTCCAGATGGCCAGTCCGCCCAGGTCAGATGGCCAGGTATAATGTTATTTTTATTCCAGTAATCCTGTATTGCTCTTCTCTCCTCGTCATCTCACTAACACGTCAGTGGGCGGGGCCAAAGTTGCAACGATGAAGTAGACACTGATTTTCTTCTGCAGAGGCAGTCTTTCACCTATCTATTATAGATAGGCACATTCCACAACGAGTCGTTCTCTGGGCTTGGTTACAATAAAAGCTGTTTTGGACTAACAAGGAAGCTTTCAGTTCTGAAATGTACAGGACATTCTTATAGTATGATGGCCTCTTCTATGTCAAAAGTTCAAGGAAAATTACATTTCTCAGTTCATGACCCCTTTAACATTTAGTTAATTATATTAGAAAGAACATCTGGCCTACTTGGCCCCCAAAATTATTTGTACACTGTAGCCTCACTTGTGCCACCAAAATATATGAATTTCATTAAAATATCAAACTGATGGTCAAGAAAAATAGCACAAGCACACTTTTTAAGCAACATTTCTAAGAGACTTTATACATTCACTACAAAACCTTGGGACCAGTTTCAGAATAGCACCATTTTTTTTTTTTTTTTTTTTTTTTTTTTTTTTTTTTTTTTTTTAAATTCATATATTTGAAAGTGTGGTTGTCTTTTTAGGGGGCCATGTACTACTATTTTCTATAATTATGAGATGAATTATATTCACTTAAGAAGGTCAAAACAGGAGTTGTTTTATTATCTTTGATAACATTTATTATCTTTGTTTTTTTAACCTGTTATCGCATTCTTTGGTTAGGAAAGAACTTGCAGCAGATTTATGCAGCAATCTGGATAACGTCACAGGAGTTAAAAACAAATTGCCTGATAGTGAGGTGGACATTCCTGCAGATTTTATATAAAAAAATTAAAAAAAATAAAAACCCACTGGTACACTGTCTAGCAATACCTTTTATGAATTATTAATCTACATTTTCTTTTCATTTAAATACATATCCAAAATGCCTTTTTGATTTGTTTTTATGGGTTTCTATGTTATGACCTACTTTTGTTGAATTCCTCTCAGTCATACAAAGCGAGCAAACTTGATTTGAGAGAATTATCAAGTCAGTGAGAAACCAGCCAACCTGAACCAGAAGTAAAATTACCCCAAAGTGAGATCAAGTTTTACCACTAAAACCAGAAAGAAGTAGGCTGGTATAATTTATGGTGAGTCTGGGTAGCTTTTTATTATTGTGTTTTTCATGTCAAATTAAATTACAAATTCTTTCTTTGCCTCATTTGTTTGGTTGACTGCTTCAGTATAAGCATTTTTCAAATCTGGAATTTTTCACCTGCAGTAGGCCACTTCTATTGCTCCTCAACACCAGCTGGCACCATGAGAGGCATTTGTGTAGCTTGAAGTTTTTGCGTTCACATACTTCCATAGAGTATGTTTCACACTTTACTCATGGGAAAAACATCCAGTATGCGGCAGTCCTGTGGGCGAAAATGCCTTGTTGATGCTAGAGGTCAGAGGAGAATGGGCCGACTGATTCAAGCTGATAGAAGAGCAACTTTGACTGAAATAACCACTCGTTACAACCGAGGTATGCAGCAAAGCATTTGTGAATCCACAACACACACAACCTTGAGGCGGATGGGCTACAACAGCAGAAGACCCCACCGGGTACAATTCATCTCCACCACAAATAGGAAAAAGAGGCTACAATTTGCACGAGCTCACCAAAATTGGACAGTTGAAGACTGGAAAAATGTTGCCTGGTCTAATGAGTCTCGATTTCTGTTGAGACATTCAGATGGTAGAGTCAGAATTTGGTGTAAATAGAATGAGAACATGGATCCATCAAGCCTTGTTACCACTGTGCAGGCTGGTGGTGGTGGTGGTGTAATGGTGTGGGGAATGTTTTCTTGGCACACTTTAGGCCCCTTAGTGCCAATTGGGCATCGTTTAAATGCCACGGCCTACCTGAGCATTGTTTCTGACCATGTCCATCCCATTATGACCACCATGTACCCATTCTCTGATGGCTACTTCCAGCAGGATAATGCACCATGTCACAAAGCTCAAATCATTTCAAATTGGTTTCTTGAACATGACAATGAGTTCACTGTACTAAAATGGCCCCCACAGTCACCAGATCTCAACCCAATAGAGCATCTTTGGGATGTGGTGGAACGGGAGCTTCGTGCCCTGGATGTGCATCCCACAAATCTTGCAGTTGGCAAGATGCTATCCTATCAATATGGGCCAACATCTCTAAAGAATGCTTTCAGCACCTTGTTGAATCAATGCCACATAGAATTAAGGCAGTTCTGAAGGCGAAAGGGGGTCAAACACAGTATTAGTCTGCACGATAGTCTGTATTAGTATCAACACTGCACTGGCTCCCTATTAAACATTGTATAAATTTTAAAATCTTGCTTATTACTTACAAAGCACTAAATGGTTTAGCTCCCCAGTACTTGAGCGAACTCTTAACGCATTATACTCCATCATGTCTATTGTGGTCTCAAAACTCTGGCCAGTTGATAATACCTAGAATATAAAAATCTAAATATCAAAATATCTGGCCATATCCAGATCAGATGGTGGACCTGTGCCTGGACATGACCAATGCATCCCTGAAATGTCTGCAGAGAGCGTGTCAAATAAACTCCCCCTGTAAATGCCGCATTGACACAACATCCTCATTAAACCCGTCTTCGGCGTGACGACTCCAATCTTTCAAATAATCTTACGAATATCTATTTACCTAATATGAATTAAGACCTGGAATGTTGTCAGAATTATAATCATACACTGTTTGTTCGTCGGCCAGATGAGAACTGGCACCCCGACTGAGCCTGGTTTCTCCCAAGGTTTTTTTCTCCATTCTGACCCTGAAGGAGTTTTGGTTCCTTGCCACCGTTGCCTCAGGCTTTTGGCTTGCTCAGTTGGGGACACCTAAATTTCATCTATATTACTGATCTGCCCGCATTGACGCTATATGATACTTGAAATTAGCTGGATAACATCACAGTTTCACCAGAACGGCTGTACAAATTCTGTTGCATTATTTTCCTGTTAACAATGTAAAGCTGCTTTGAAACAATTGGACTTGTTAAAAGCGCTATATAAATAAAGGTGATTAGTATGGTGTTCCTAATAATCCTTTAGGTGAGTGTATAACATAACTATATTTCATATCAAATAATAATCTTTTAACATTTTTTGCTAACACTTATGGCATAAACTTTTAATTGGTTTGATATAATCCCTCAATATTTGTGACAAAATCTTGCAATTGACCATGCTCGAATCACACACAGACTTTTACAATTTTATTTGCTGTCGCTATTGGGGTTACACTGGCAAAAGACAAATGGAAAAATTAAGCCAAAAATAGTAAAACAAATTATTTTATTCATGCCGCAATGCATTCTGGGAGTATGCTTCCTCAGATCACAGCTATAATTCAAAATTAAATGGTTTAAGTAAGAGCAACTTGATGCAATTAAGCTTACTTAATATAGTGTTGTGCATTCAATGCTAGCTGAACTACTAAAAGTATGTTGGTTTTTAAAGTCGCCATAGCTGAAAATGACAGCTTGAACCTGTTGTACACTTAATACTATTATGTTGAGAATAATAGTATTTAAGATGTTTGCAGAATATAATATAACACTGTTAGTTAAATGGAATTACTCAAGTAATCTTACTATTAAATCTTAAGTAAGATTAGTAAATATTCTAGAGTATGTTAACTAGAATTGGCATTGATATTTATTACTTAATTTACTTGGGAGGTGTGAGCTTTCTTTACTTTTAGCTGATTATTAAATTAACTTAATATTTCCCTTTAAGTTTGCTTTGCAAAAATAAGGCAATTGGTTTCCAAGCTTTTTTAAAAGTAAACTGAACTTGTTAGAATTTACAGTGTAGCACTTTATTTTACAGTCCTGTTCCCCATGTACATGATATGTACTTATTATAGTTATAACAATAACTGTGTAATAACTATAGGCACTAACCCATAATCTACCCTAAACCTAAACTTAACCCATGTAGTTACCTTATATTACCTTGTATTTTCTTAGGTAAGTACACTCTCAGAAAAAAAAAAAAAAAGGTACAGGTAAAGGTTTTCTCTACTTAGAACCGGAGTAGGCAAGTTCGGGCCTAGAGAGCCACTGTCCTGTAGAGTTTGGCTCCAACCCTGAAAGAAACCCTGCCTGTTGCCTTAGCACACTAAATTCCTGGTGTTGAATCAACACAACTCTCTGTTCATATGGCAACCACCAGCAGGGTGTTAAAGTAACACTGAAGCAGTGTTAGAGTTAATTAGATAATTAAGTGATTAATTGAGTGATGATTGTTTGATTATTGAAGACACCTGATGATAACGAGCAAAATCACTGAAGGAAAGAGAAACACAAGAACTACAACTGACTTCAGCCACAGCTTTAAATGAAATCTTAATTTCTCTAAATTTCTCTTATTAAAAACCAGGCTGAATTCAAAGTTATGTCATGAAACTCTAGATGGCGCAGGCTAATAGGCCCTTTAACTACCTGTTTGTAATCACATCATCATCTTTAGGGCACAGCTGATTGGTTCCTGCTGTATCAGCTGCCAATGAGCTTGCGTGCTCACCCTTTAAATACTCGCGTATAGCATTTGCCTTAGTAGTGCAGCATGCTTTTTAAAAACCCTCCACCTTCCCCAGCTCGACCTGTATAGCTCTGCTACGGTTAATTCATGTACACTCTATTGTACAGCAGCAGCATGTCTTTTCCATCAAGACCATACATATCAACATTGTCATACCCATTACCATGCAAAATGGCCCAGCATATGGTATTTTTGAATCTGATTGAGAAAATAGTTGGATTCAAGTATTTATTCCAGGTCTGCATGATCTCAGTTGGATTGAGTGAGGTGTTTACATGAAGGTGTTTACATGAAGTCGTTTACATGAAGGTGTTTACATGAAGGCATGAAGGCTTTTTTGCAGGTTGGTTCTGAGTGTTTGGTAGTGAAGGATGCAGCAGATTACTTGAATACTTTACGAGGTCATTTTACAGGATCATTCCACCGTTACAATCACAGGCTCCTTAATCACTCTCTATATTTTGTACCTGCAAATATGCCCACGTTAAAATGCTCTTTTGGATCATTATTTAATGAATTACTGCTGCCATCATCAAAAACAAAAAGAGCAAAGACATTGCCTTTTTTACGGCGTGTCTATTTACACCAAGTGCAAATAGCTTGCCTTGTTGGCAAGTGCTATTTGCACAAGCTCCGCCTAGCAATGCCTGGTTTGAACAAACAAGATGCACATATTTTGATGTCTTCAGTGGCATAGTCAGTAGAGCGAAAGGCTCGTAGAACAAGGTTTTATGCGATCGACCCAGGTTCAAATCCGCCTTTTGTAGAGCTCGCTCTTCTCCCTTTTGTCATCACATATCACATCGGAAAGGCATTTAATTATCGTCCCATTAAGGCTGCATCCATTTAATACTTTTAATAAATATAATCAATTACAAGTCAAGTCACCTTTATTTATTAAGCACTTTTTACAATGCAGATTGTTTCAAAGCAGATTCACAGTGGTAACAGGAAAATAATGCAACAGAATTTGATTCGGCTGTACAGCTGCTCTGGAGAAAACAGTAATGTCATCATCCAGCTCAGTTCAGTTCTCATATAGTGTTAATGCAGGCGGATGGATCAGTAATATAGTTGAATATTTAGTGTCCCCAACTAAGCAAGTCAAAAGCCAAAGGCAAAACAGGCGACGGTGGCAAGGACCCAAAACTCCATCAGGTGACAGAATGAAAAAAAAAAAAACTTGGAAGAAACCAGGCTCAGTCGGGGTGCCAGTTCTCCTCTGGCCAATGAACAAACAGTGTATGATTATGATTCATGCAAATATTACAGGTCAGAAGTCAGATTTGATCGGAACATTCAGAATAGTTGTCCAGTTCCATCTGGTTGAAGATCAGAGTCATCATGCAGGAGACAGGTTTGTTGAGGATCAGTGCCACTGGATGACGATGGATGATGATGAGGCCTTTACATGGGAGAGTCTAGTTGACACAGTCTCTGCAGACACTTCAAGGATGCGTTGGTCGTGTCTAGGCCTAGGTCCACCATCTGATCTGGATACAACCCAGATCCAGCTGGCTACAGTAAACCTCTATGTTATTATTGCATTATGTTAATGTTCAACAATACTGAGGTGCAAATAGTATGTATCTGTCAAAATAAAGTATAAATAGCATCTAATTACTGTTTGCACATATTGCAAATAACTGGTACTTTTACAAGGTGTAAATAGAATCACTATTTTCACTTAGTATGCCATTTCACTTAGTAAATAACATCCACAGCTATTTGCACTTAGTGTAAAAGTATCGCTAAGAAAATATGTTATTTTCACTTAGTGTAAATGGAATCTAGTTGCTAATTACACTTGGTGTAAATAGCATCTATCACTATTTGCACTTAGTGTAAATAGCATCTATCGTTATTTGCACTTAGTGTAAATAGCATCTATCACTATTTGCACTTAGTGTAAATAGCATCATCGCTATTTGCACTTAGTGTAAATAGAATCATCGCTATTTGCACTTAGTGTAAATAGCAATTATCGCTAAGAAAACATGCCGCTGCCTTATTTTTAATACGAAAACCTGATTTGCATTAAAAATAACTGCTTTCACACTGAAAATACTTCACATTACTATTTCAGATCTTATAGATCCTGATTAAATTGAGTTCCCATTCAGTTGGTCACTCTCAACGCCACGTATAGGAATCGAATAGGAATCTCGCTCGCGAGAGCCAATCTACTTCGAGTGTAACTAAAACGAGCCAATGCACATTGGCATGCAATGATTCCACCAGGTGCTCATGCCACGCCGTGCGGGTATAAATGAGACACAGCATCAAATCAGCATTTTGCTTCGGAGATGGTTACGCTAGATATCACTCCTTACTTTGCACTCCTGACTGAAGACGGAAGCCGCCTTTCGGAAGCGATCTCTTCAGTCGGTGTTGGTGTGATGGCACAGCAGCAGGTCATGTGGTTTTTCGATCATCTCTCTTTGTTGTTTGTCAGAACAATCACAAGGGCTGTTCTCACACCTGGTTCGGTGCACTAGGTGGAGAGCGCTGAAAAGCGCCTTCGTGTGAGAGAGTGCACACGTCAGGCTGCACTATCCCCTGACTGTGTCGCCGCGACCTCTCCCCCTGCGTGCTTCAGCACCAAGGAGAGCGTCCTTCTGAAAGAGCTTACACAGATAGAGCTTGCGTCTTTTTCAAGATGACATTCTGTCTGTGTGTTTCTGGATGCGGTGGTTTCCTGTCAATGAGGGATGGTCATCAGCGCTGTATGTCGTGTTTGGGCGTTCAGCATGCTGAGGCAGCGCTGGCGAATGACTCATGTTCTCACTGCGGGAACATGACCATCTCGGAGCGATCTTCCGTATCCTTTGGGGCTCCTCTCGAGCACCAGGTCCATCGCTGGTCCATCGCTGCATCGGAGGGAGGGTCAGAACTCTCTGGAGAGGACGTGTCGGCGCAGGGGGCTCCTCCGGGCCAGAGTGCCCCTGGAACAGGTGTCCAGGCACGCTGTGGTTTTCACGGAAGCCTCTGCCATGGGCTGGGGAGCCACATACAACGGGCATGCAGTGTCAGGGGTTTGGACGGTGCCTGCACCTGCATTGGCACATCAATTGCCTTGAGTTGCTAGCAGTACATCTTGCTCTGAGCTGCCTCAAAGGGTGGTTACGGGGCAAAGATGTACTGGTCCGCATGGACAACACTGCGACCGTTGCGTATATCAACCGACAAGGTGGTCTGCACTCCCGTCGCATGTCGCAACTCGCCCGCCATCTTCTCCTCTGGAGTCAGAAGTGTCTGAGGTCGCTTCGGGCCATTCATGTCCCTGGTGTGCGCAACCATGTGGCTGATGAGCTTTCACAAGCTGCACTCCCAGGGGAGTGGCGACTCCACCCCCACATGGTTCAGCTGATCTGGAGACAGTTTGGGGTGGCACAGGTCGACCTGTTTGCTTCCCCAGAAACGTCCCACTGCCAGTGGTTCTATTCGACCTGTGGAAGCTTCAAGTCTGGGCCCTGGACAGGACGCGGAGGTTCTAGGTGACTTACCCCAAGAGGTAGTTAACATCATCACTTCGGCACAAGCACCGTCTACAAGAAGTGGAACCTGTTCGTCGAGTGGTGTTCTTCTCGCCGAGAGGACCCCCGAAGATGTTTGATCGCGTCTGTGCTTTCCTTCCTGCAACAAAAGTTGGACCGTAGGCTGTCGCCCTCCACCCGCAAGGTCTATGTTGCTGCAATATCTGCCTATCACGACCACGTAGAAGGTAAGATGGTTGGGAAGCATGACCTGGTTGTCAGGTTCCTTAGGGGGGCGAGACGGTTAAATCCTCCTCGACCCCCCTCCATACCCTCTTGGGATCTTGCTCTGGTGCTCCGAGCACTTCAGAATGCCCCATTTGAGCCTTTGCAGACAGCAGAGCTAAAGAAGCTGTCTATGAAGACTTTGCTGTTGGCTGCATTGGCCTCCATCAAGAGGGTAGGGGACCTGCAGGCATTTTCGGTCGACGAATCGTGCCTAGAGTTCGGGCCGGGTAATACCCACGTGGTACTAAGACCCCGGCCTGGCTATGTGCCCAAGGTTTCTACCACTCCCTTCAGGGACCAGGTGGTGAACCTGCAAGCGCTGCCCCCGGAGGAGGCAGACCCAGCCCTAGTTTTGCTCTGTCCCGTCCGCGCTCTGCGGATCTACGTGGATAGAACTCAAAGCTTCAGAACCTCAGATCAGCTCTTTGTCTGTCACGGAGGCCAGCAGAAGGGAAACGCTGTCTCCAAGCAGAGGATGGCCCACTGGATAGTGGATGCCATCACCTTGGCTTACCAAGCATAAGGTGTGCCCTGTCCACTCAGGGTGCGAGCAGACTCTACTAGAAGTGTTGCATCCTCCTGGGCGCTGGCATGTGGCTGTCAGACATCTGTAGAGCTGCGGGCTGGGTGACACCCAACACGTTCACTAGATTCTATAGCCTACGTGTAGAGCCGGTCTCCTCCTGTGTTCTCACCTCAAACGGGTAGAAGCACTGAGAGGCCCCGGCTCTTGTCGGCTTGCTGCACTCCGGGGCTCTTATTCTCCAGAAGCAAACTCTGTGAGTCCTCCATCACCCTCGGTGTCATGTCTGGGCCCTGGGCATCAGGCCCCTTGCCGCTGAATCCTTGAGAACCGGTAATGGGCTGGGGTTATATGAGTGACCCTGTGGGGATCCCATATATTCTTTCACAGTCGCTCCTATGGGAAGCCCGTGTCTTTCCCTTGGGAGAGCCTTCCCGTCACTGGGACTGAGCCCCCTCCTTCCTTGCGGGCTACGGCTCCTTTGGGGTATGATGTGGGCTCCGCAGCGTCCCCTTCTCTAGGGCATGCTTTCCCAGTGTTATTCAATAATCACTGAGCGGGTCATGTGGAACAGCAGTGATGGACTTCCTGGTGTGAGCCCCGTCTCATCAGGTAAGAGAGCTCAGGTGGCTCACACAGGGGACTGGAAGGGGGCAGAGGCCATGGCACTTTAGTAGGGATTCCTATTTGTCGGTACTCCAACGTGTCGTCGAGAGTGAGCGACTGAATGGGAACGTCTCGGTTACGTATGTAACCCTCGTTCCCTGAAGGAGGGAACGGAGACGCCACGCCACGTCCCGTCGCCATGTCCTCTGTACCCTGCTGGGGTGCCTGTCTACCTACTCGGCTCCTCAGCAAAAGGCTGATTTGATGCAATCACCTGTGTCTCATTTATACCCGCATGGCGTGGCATGAGCACCTGGTGCAATCATTGCATGCCAATGTGCATTGGCTCATTTTAGTTACACTCGAAGTAGATTGGCTCTCGTGAGCGAGATTCCTATTTGTCAGTACTCCGACGTGGCGTCTCCGTTCCCTCCTTCAGGGAACGAGGGTTACATATGTAACCGAGACGGTTTCTATATTTATGAATTGAATCCTATATATTTGTGATGAAATTACTTGCCGAATTGAACATCATAAATTGAATACTAAAGTATGTTTAAGTATGAAATATAAACTGAGTAAGACTGAAAACTGCATTGATTTTATTTGTTGCAATAATAAAAGTTTTATAGATTCTGTCACACTTAAGCTTCTCAGACAAATAGGCATCAGTGAAAAATCAACATTGTTTTACTTTAAGGCTGAAAATGTATAGCGTGTACCCTTGTAAATAAGAGTAAACCCATGGTAAAGGAAAAGTGCTTAATTAGTAACATTAGCGATACATGGTTTTTATATGGATCTCTGTTTACAACGAAAGCTTATAAACAGCCATCCCATGGTAGTTGTGTCAGTGCGCTTGTGATTAACGAGATGAGACACACTAGTCTAATAAAGCAGGAAACCAGCTGGGGCATATGCTAATAGTTACCCCCCCCCCTTAAAAGTAGTGAACTAGGTACATTGGCACCACACACTGGTTTCCTGGAGCTCTTTGGACTAGTTGGCGTCACCAAAGCTTGGCACAAGACACACATGGAGACTGAACATGCAAACAGTGACTCAGATTGCTTTTTTTCCTCTGACTTGGCACGTTATCTTGCCTTACCAGTTCAGGAAGAGGCAATTGGTTATTAAAGTGTCTCAAAATGAGGCAGGCTGGTAATTTTTCGTGGGACCCAATAGAAATATAAAAATTTGTTCTTTTGGCTTCATTTGCCATCTTCTAAAATTACATTTTCCATGGTTATCCTGCAGAACAATGATGAATTGTGTTTAATGACATTTGGTGCATTCGTTTAGTGCATCTGAACTGTCCAATATCAGAGCTTTAACATAAATTCATGCTATACATATGTCTTATCATTTTAATGTAATTTCAATGCATTATCTGCCAATGAACTCCAAACTTGCAGAGTAAACTATAATTACCACAGATTTCTTTATCTTAAATCTGCAGTAAGTATTTTTTTTCGACTTTCCACTTCAAAAAAGTACTTTTTACAAACGTAGTTGAAATATGCTCAAAATATGTAGTTTTAAATCTTATCTGTGGCCTACAGAAAACAGTGGCCGTTTAATTCCATGTAAGGTGAGTGAGGCACCATGTTGAGATCACATAACCAGCGAAATGCTACTTACCTTCTCCATAACCTCCTATTATCCGACACTTTCATTTGCATAATATATTAATCATGAGTGACATATCTGCTTATGAATTTTTGCAATGCAACCAGCAATTAAAAAACTTGCATGTATGATGCAACCGCACCTATAGGTGTCACTGCCATTGTCAGCAGGAGAAACATAACAAAAGCAAATAAACAAAAAAACAATTAGTTGAACTATAAGGGAGTTTTTGACTCACTTAAGTAAGTTATTTTTATTTCAAATTGACTTAAATTGTTAGATTATATTCATGTTCAAGTAAGATTACTTCTTACCCAAGCAGACATTGTGCACATATATTTTTACCTTCATTACCACCATCTGGAACACTCCCACTTGAAAAAAGCATCCATTGTTTGCATCCTGATCTCTCTCGTGTGCCTCTCTGCCCCCGCAGATCAGTGGAGTATGCTAGAGCTCACACTGCTGCTGATTATGAAGAAATATGACCATGACCTCATTCTCACAACAGCTGATGACTCACACATCACTGAAACTGAGGATGAACATTGCATTCGGTCATACTCCTTATTGGCATGACATACTGGCTTCAAGGTCTTGCTGTGATACTGCTATCTTTTTATGCGTAATGCTATTTTCTTTTCAGAAGAAGGACCATTTAAAAAAAGGGGTTTGATGTTTGTAAAGAAAGTGCCAACTTGGGGTGGGTCACATCAATGCTCTTAATAGCCTTTAGTTGATGTTGCAGCCTGGAAAACAAAAACAAAAACATGATTTGACAATGTAACCAAGTAAATTGATTAACCACAGTTGGTCTAAACTATATTATATAACAATAATAGAGTGGTGCAGAAAACTTACCTGGCAAACTTTGGCAAATGAGCTCATGAGCTCATAATAGCAACCCGCTGCAGTCAATTCAGAATGAGGTCACTGGTAGGACAGAGAGTGGGAGTGGGAGTGGGAGGAAGATGATGATGCCAATAGCATTCTCACAGGTGCCGACTCCAGTACAATAAAGTCCAGAAGGATGTGGTTTCATCTGTACCACCACACACCCTGCCTAAGTGCTGAGTAACTGGAAAAGCAGAGGCCTGATTGACAAAGCCAGCAGGATTTGTGTTTGGCTAAGCTAAATTAAGCACATGTGGCCATAATCTAACCTCTCTGCATCAGCATTTCACTTAGGGACAATATACTTTATTGCCTTGGCTTCCTTCTGGTATATGTCTGTCAATTCTTATCTGATTAGTGGTTTTGGTGAACCTTTTCTCACTGTTCTCATACAAAAGGTAAGCTGTTGAAACAACAATGTCCTGCAGCAGAAAACACATCAAGCTAAATTCAAAAGCTCTAGCAAAATATGACCCCTGTTATTCATGCACTTTCATGTTCGTGAAACAGACGGGAGTCAATATTAGTGTTGCTTGGATAGTTACACCTCTTTGGGGTTTCGGGTACTTTGGGTTTTGGACCAGGTCAGAGCTCGAAGCCCTCCCCCCAGACAGCATGCCAAATATGCATTTAAATTTACTCTCTATAAATTATATGTAAGTGTGAATGTAACGGAGGCCAGCTAGTAGTTGCTCTGCGAGTAAACCTCACTCCTCTGATCTCAAGAGACGCTCTAGCGACTGATACTAGAGGTTGCAGCCTTTAGCCTCCTTGTTAGAACGTCCGACTCTCATGCCGGTGGACCCTGGTTCGAGTCCCGCTTGGAGCGTGCGGTTTGAACAGGAGGGGTTACATGAACTCGTGAAAGCAAGGTTAACTTATTTCACATATACCTTGAACTTTCAGGTTGATTAACCCAAACCTTGCTTACTCAGTGTATGCTGGTTCCAAAAACGTGTCCAGGAGTAAGTTCAGACAACTCAGAGTATGTTAACTGTGAACACACAAGACATTCTCAACAGAGCGACGAATCGATGATTCACCATGGAAACAGATGCTAAGAAAGAGTGTGCCATTCTACTTCCTCCTTCTTTTGTTTAATGGTGATTTACATAACCTACTTAGTGCACATCGCCACCTATTTGATGGTTGTGCAATAATTTTTCATTCTCTTCATTTAATAATTAATCTTTATTAACTGAAAATAAGGATTATATTGTTTATTTGATCCATGTGTGAGATGACAATAAAATAAATAATAAATATTTTTGAATTCAATTTTTATTCTAATTTTTTAGAATTAATATATAATATTGTATATTATATAACTGAAACAAATTTGGTTATATTAATATAACTATATTAATTATATAAAATGCATCTGAATGCCTCTTAAGCAAACTAACCCTGGATCATGAGCAGGTTATTGTTCAGAGAGTGAGTTGCTATGGCTACTTACATACCCTGAAAGTTACCTCCATTTTTGGAACCGAAAGTTGAGGTTATCCGCTAACTTACTCTTAAACATACCTGGGTATGTCACATAACCTGCTTTCTGGAATACCCCCCAGGAGCATGATTGGACACCCCTGCTGTACTCGAAATGACAGCTAATGGCTGTCTTGAATCTAGATATTTATTTAAAATTCTCAACTCTGGTCCTCGATGTGCACATTCATGTAAAGTTTAGCTCTAACCTTCATTAAACTCATCTACCAGCTGCACTGTAAAATTTAATTAGTTAAACCCTTAAAGTGATAGTTCACCCAAAAATTTAAATCTGATGTTTATCTGCTTACCTCCAGGGCATCCAAGATATAGGTGACTTTGTTTCTTCAGTAGAACACAAATGAAATTTTTAACTCCGACTGTTACAGTCTGTCAGTCGTATAATGCATTTGTCTGGCTATCACCAGACCAAGCTCAATTTAAGATTGAACATTGGTCTGGGGAGTCTGCTCTGTATTTTCTACTGCACAAGAGGTGTGATCAAAGAGCATAATTCAAATGACTCTGTATGCAATTGGATAGTCCTTCAACGAATCAGACCACAAAAGGCGTGATCAACAGGCAACGACTCATCGCTTCTCTATCCGTCATCATGTTAAACCCGCCAATAGCGTGCCAGGTGGATAAGCCAGTCTGTGATTGGTTCCCGCAAAGTGTAACGGAAGCAGTAGAAATGAATGTACAGGTTTCAGACCGAGTTCCAGGGTGAAATCAAATCGCCGGCAGATCATGCTGGGTTTACCCAGTCTAATGCATCTGAATGGTAACAAAATCTATGAGAGTAAAAAAAACAAAACATGCACAGACAAATCCAAATTAAACCCTGTAGCTCATGACGACACATTGATGTCTTAAGACACGAAACAATCGGTTTGTGTGAGAAACCGAACAATATATATATAATTTTTTACCTCTAATACACCACTATGTCCAACAGCCTTGAGCACCCGATCACTTCCGGCGCTTGCGTAAACTACACCAGATTGTGTACAGACCTCACACACCGGAAGTGATAATGCGCTCAAGGCTGTTCCACTCAAATCAATCAATTAATCTTAATTAGGATTTTCTGAGTCAAAAAGGCATAGCCTGTGAATAGCACATAGCCTATTACTAGATTTTTACATTTACGTTTGTAAGATACTTCAATAACTGGAGGAGATCGTCATAAACTTGGGAACTTTATTGAAGTTATAAGGCAGAGTAGAACGTACAAATTCACTCGGCCAGCGCTGGAATCACTCTGCCCCAAAACACATATTCACTCCCAGGAAAAACAGGAACGCCCCAGTCTTTTGGCCTCTTAAAGGAGCCTACTATTGCAATAGTCAGCCAATACATTAGTAAAGTTAATAATAATAATAATTTGTTACATTTATATAGCGTTTTTCTAGGCACTCAAAGCGCTTTACATATAGAAGGGGGAATCTCTCGACCATCACCAATGTGCAGCATCTACCTTGATAATGTGACGGCAGCCATTTTATGCCAGAACGCCCACCACACACCCGGCTGATTGGTGGAGAGGAGACAGAGTGATGAAGCCAATCAGTATATGGGGATTATTACGAGGCCGTGATGGAAAGAGGCCAATGGGCAAATTTGTCCAGGATGCCGGGTTACACCCCTACTCTTTTCTCCGAAAGACATCCTGGGATTTTTATGACCACAGAGAGTCAGGACCTCGGTTTAATGTCTCATCCGAAGGACGGATTAAAATTAAAAGTAAAAAGTTAACTAAAAAGTTAGTTAGAATCACTGTTGGATTTTATAGTGTATGTCCCAATTCAGGCCGATTGCACCACCGCAGCAGCTTCGACAAAGGCTGTCCCAATTCAAAGGCTCCTTCAAATGCAGCCTTGAAATGCATTCTTCACATCCTTCAAATTGGTGCATTTATTTCACATAAATGCACCAATGTGAATATATTTAGACAGGTTATGAACCCTGTTTTGTTTTTAGGAAGCTGAATATAAAAAGTCCAGTACAAACGTTACTGCCTGTAGAAAATGTGTCTCAGAGAAATGTTCATTAGACATTGTGTGCTTGTGTTTTGACTGTGATTACCAATAACATGGGTGTGAACTAGAGTAAAAGCACAGCAACATATATATAAAGGTCATGAGTATTGACAGCAGTGGCATCAATTTACAAATCTGCTGGAAATAACATGCTTCTGCAAACACAACCCACTTTACAGCTGCTTGCATTTTTTCATGTTGAAACCGCCTTCAGTTGTAAAATGTATATATATATATATATATATATATATATATATATATATATATATATATATATATATATATATATATATATATTAATATAAAGATTATATGGCATGGTTTCACAGACAGGGCTTAGATTAAGCCTAAAAAGTAAAACTTAAGTCTCTGTACTTTCAGAATTAAAAGTAACACAGAAACAAATTGCTGTAGTTTTTTTGTATGTATGTTGTAATTGATGTTGTTTTAAAACCCGATTCCAAAAAAGTTGGGACACTGTACAAATTGTGAATAAAAAGGAATGCAATAATCTCATAAACTTATATTTTATTCACAATAGAATATAGATAACATATCAAATGTTGAAAGTGAGACATTTTGAAATGTCATGCCAAATATTGGCTCATTTTGGATTTCATGAGAGCTACACATTCCAAAAAGTTGGGACGGGTAGCAATAAGAGGCTGGAAAAGTTAAATGTACATATAAGGAACAGCTGGAGGACCAATTTGCAACTTATTAGGTCAATTGGCAACATGATTGGGTATAAAAAGAGCCTCTCAGAGTGGCAGTGTCTCTCAGAAGTCAAGCTGGGCAGAGGATCATCAATTCCCCAATGCTGCGGCCAAAAATAGTGGAGCAATATCAGAAAGGAGTTTCTCAGAGAAACATTGCAAAGAGTTTGAAGTTATCATCATCTACAGTGTATAATATCATCCAAAGATTCAGAGAATCTGGAACAATCTCTGTGCGTAAGGGGTCAAGGCTGGAAAACCATACTGGATGCCCGTGATCTTCGGGCCTTAGGCGGCACTGCATCACATACAGGAATGCTACTGTAATGGAAATCACAACATGGGCTCAGGAATACTTCCAGAAAACATTGTCGGTGAACACAATCCACCGTGCCATTCGCCGTTGCCGCTAAAACTCTATAGGTCAAAAAGAAGCCATATCTAAACATGATCCAGAAGCGCAGGCGTTTTCTCTGGGCCAAGGCTCATTTAAAATGGACTGTGGGAAAGTGGAAAACTGTTCTGTGGTCAGACGAATCAAAATTTGAAGTTCTTTTTGGAAAACTGGGACGCCATGACATCTGGACTAAAGAGGACAAGGACAACCTGGGTTGTTATCAGCGCTCAGTTCAGAAGCCTGCATCTCTGATGGTATGGGGTTGCATGAGTGCGTGTGGCATGGGCAGCTTACACATCTGGAAAGGCACCATCAATGCTGAAAGCTATATCCAAGTTCTAGAACAACATACGCTCCCATCCAGACCTAAGACAGTTGAGCAACTAGAAGCCTGTATTAGACAAGAATGGGACAACATTCCTATTCCTAAACTTGAGCAACTTGTCTCCTCAGTCCCCAGACGTTTGCAGACTGTTATAAAAGAAGAGGGGATGCCACACAGTGGGAAACATGGCCTTGTCCCAACTTTTTTGAGATGTGTTGATGCCATGAAATTTAAAATCAACTTATTTTTCCCCTTAAAATTATACATTTTTGTTGTATTCTGAATAAAATATTGAAATTTGAAACTTCCACATCATTGCATTCTGTTTTTATTCACATTTGTACAGTGTCCCAACTTTTTTGGAATCGGGTTTGTATTAACTACTGTAACATAAACTTTTGCAGGTCCTCCTGTAATCCCCAGCATAAAATATTACAGAAACAACAAAAAATAAAAAAATTACATCTCTCGACAGAAAGGTTTTTGCAGGTTTCATAATAGTGGTCATTATAAGAATATTAACAGTATGTGCCTAAGGCTTGTATATCGTCAACTCTGAAAAGAATTGAAAATAATCAAAGATATTTGATTTTTGAAAATGAACAAAGACATTTGCTTTACTGTTTTCAACCCCATCTCTCTCTCAGGAGGGCCATTTGGAATTCCTAAAGACAAAGAAATGCTGAAGGCCTGTAGGCCAAATGTGTGTCACACCTGTAACACCGTGGGGGAAATTTGGTCTGATTGGTCAGTTTGAATGGCTCACATTAGGGTTTCAGTCACATGGTCAAGGAATAGATAAAAGAAGATTGTAACTGTTGCTCTGTCTCTTCTTTGTCTCTCTCTCTCTCTCTCTCTCTCTCTCTCTCTCTCTCTCTCTCTCTCTCAGGTAAAATTCATGCTGGGTACGATTAATGGTATAAGTTTTCATCATCTCATACATCATTTATTTTACATAACTATTTTAAGTGTAACCATAACTAGATTTTGTCATTAAATTCTTTCAATTACAAATGATGTGCTAACTAGTTTTGATTTGGTATTGACTTTGAAGTGTTACCTATTGTAATACAATATAGTCACATTATAGCAACACTCTCCCACATATTTAGCTATTGTAACTGCGCTTATTTCCGTCGTTGGTATAAGCTGCAGTGGGTGGTAAAGACGAGAAATGTACAGTTTTCTATCATCTTGCTGATAACGTTTCTTTAGTCATTCGGCAACCCTGCAGTCAGAACCACTGTAGGCGATCCACCCTTACAACTCACTCATCAGACTCCTCTGTAATCCTCTACAAACTTCAACAGTTGGTTGAACTGGTGAGGTGACAAATCTGGGCTGCGTTCACCCCCGACAAAATGTTGCAAAACGTTGGTTAAACGGTGGTGCGTTAAACACCCTGTTCTGATGACATAAGAGTTGTAACTATGGCAGCTGAGAAGGCCATTCTTTGTGTTCTTTTAAAGAACTGAGCCTGATGAAATCGGTATAAATTTAATACTGCAAAATATACTCGAGTCACTGCCCTTGCCCTCCAGAATAAAAGAGAACATCCCAATCGAGTGAAGGGCTTTGTGGAAACTGTGGTTCATTGTGTGAGCTGTTTCTTTAATCCCACATGGTTTACATGTTGGTGCTGATTGGACTGACATTTTTGACACACCCACCAAACAAGAGAAACTGTATCTCAAACCCCGCTGCACACCATTTCCAGGAAACATGTCGTTCAACCTGGAAATTGTAGCAACCGTTGTGCACTTGTTTGAGTTTGAACGTGTCCCATGTCCTCCCTCATTAGGACCCCAAGCGATCCCATTGGTTCAGATTACTTTTAATATGTACTATCTTTAGTGCCTGTATTCCTGCATGTATTCACAATTCTCTTTCACATCTATTCACCAATCAAATCACCTTTATTTATATAGCGCTTTTTACAAGTCCAAGTGTTTCAAAGCAGCTTCACAGTGTTAACAGGAAAATAATGCAACAGAATTTGATTCGGCTGTACAACTGCTCTGGTGAAAACGGTGATGTTATCCAGCTAATTTCAATTATCATATAGTGTCAATGCGGGCAGATCGGTAATATAGATGAAATTTAGGTGTCCCCAACTGAGCAAGCCAAAAGCCGAAGGCAACGGTAGCAAGGAACCAAAACTCCTTCAGGGCCAGAATGTAGAAAAAAAAAAACCTTGGGAGAAACCAGGCTCAGTCGGGGTACCGGTTCTCCTCTGGCCGGGGAACAAACAGTATATGATTATAATTCTGGCAACATTTCAGGTCTTAAGTCATATTAGGTAAATAGATATTACGTAAGATTGCTTGAAAGATTGGAGTCGTCATGCCGGAGAGGGGTTTAATGATGTCGTGTCGCTCTCTGCAGACATTTCAGGGATGCGTTGGTCATGTCCAGGTCCACCATCAGATCTGGATATGGCCTGGATCCGGCTGACTGCAGTAAACCTCAGGATAAACAGAGAGACTAACATTAGTGTAGATGCCATTCTTCTTATGATGTAACAAGTACATCAGGTGTTATGGGAAGTGTGATTGTTCTGATTTGAACAATAGAGATTGATAGATGTTCTATGAGTATGCCAGGTTAAAGAGATGTGTTTTTAGTCTAGATTTAAACTGACAGAGTGTGTCTGCTTCCTGAACAATGCTAGGAAGACTGTTCCAGAGTTTAGGTGCTAAATAGGAAAGGATCGACCGCCTGCAGTTGATTTTTGATATTCTAGGGATTATCAACTGGCCAGTAATGGAGTATAATGTGTTAAGAGCTCGCTCAAGTACTGAGGAGCTAAACCATTTAGTGCTTTGTAAGTAATAAGCAAGATTTTAAAATGTATGCAATGTTTAATAGGAGCCAGTGCAGTGTTGACAGAACCGGGCTAATATGGTCATACTTCCTGGTTCTAGTAAGGCTCGAGCTGCCTCGTTTTGGACCAGTTGGAGTTTGTTTGATAGCGAGCAGGGCAACCACCCAGTAAAGCATTACAATAATCTAGCCTTGAGGTCATGAACGCATGAATTAACTGTTCAGCATTTTGCATTGAAAGCATGCGCCAGTAATTTAGATATATTTTTAAGATGGTAGAATGCAGTTTTACAGATGCTAGAAACGTGGCTTTCAAATGAAAGATTGGTATCAAAGAGCACACCCAGGTTCCTAACTGATGACGAGGACTTGACAGAGCAGCCATCAAGTGTTAGACAGTATTCTAGGTTACTACTTGCAGAGTTTTTTTGTCCAATAATTAAAAATTCTTTTTTTCTGAATTAAGTTGCAGGAAATTACTGGTCATCCAATTTTTTTATATCAGCTATGCATTCCGTTAATCTTGTGAATTGGTAAGTTTCATCAGGGTGTGAAGAAATATAGAGCTGAGTATCGTCAGCATAACAATGAAAACTAATGCCATGCTTCCTAATGATATCTCCCAGTGGTAGCATGTACAGGGTGAAGAGCAACGGTCCTAGAACTGAGCCCTGCGGTACTCCATACTGAACTTGTGATCGGTGTGACATCTCTTCATTTACTGCTACAAACTGATAACGGTCAGATAAGTATGATTTAAACCATGCCAATGCAATTCCACTAATACCAATGTAATTTTCGAGTCTATTCAAAAGAATGTTGTGGTCGATAGTATCAAATGCAGCACTAAGATCGAGTAACACTAATAGAGAGATACAAACACGATTGGATGATAAGAGTAAATCATTTGTAACTCTGATGAGAACAGTCTCAGTACTATGATACGGTCTAAATCCTGACTGGAAATCCTCACAGATAATATTTCTTTCTAAAAAGGAACATAATTGTGAAGACACTGCCCTTTCTAGTATTTTTGACAGAAAGGGTAGATTTGAGATTGGCCTGTAATTGACTAATTCTGTAGGATCAAGTTGCGTTTTTAATAAGTGGCTTGATAATAGCCAACTTAAAAGTTTTAAGGTACATATCCTAATGACAAGGATGAATTAATGTAATTACGTGTTAAATTAAGAGTTAAATGTCCAAATATTTCAGTTATAAAAATAACTATTTATCTATTTATCAAATGAAAGAAATTACATTCAATTTGTTTTATTATGCACTAAATAGTAAACTACATATTTCAAATTTATATTGTTCACACATACTTAGAATAATCATTAACTGATAAAAAGTTGATAGAGACCAATTTCGTTGGAGAACCTGATTTGTCATGACACCAGCTCATTCAATTTTACATTTACATTTATGCATTTGGCAGACGCTTTTATCCAAAGTGACTTACATTGCATTCAAGGTACACAATTTTACATTTGTCAGTTCTTTCTTTCCTGGGAATCGAACCCATGACCTTAGCATTGCTAGCACCATGCTCTTATTGTTTGAGCTACAGGAAAGCTAACCTGTGAGTCGGACATGCTACTTCATTTGGCTGCGTCTTGCATCATCAACTTGGAAATAAAATTAAATTCAGTTACTTCCTGAGAATCAGCTCAAAATAATGATTCGTTCAAGAATCTAACATTACTAATCATTACTGCCAGCGCATAGATCCCTTGAAGTAAGCATGAGAAAAGCTTTCTCATGCTTCAACCATGTGTGACATATACACCGACCAGGCATAACATTATGACCACCTTCCTAATATTGTGTTGGTCCCCTTTTGGATTGAGATCTTGGGAATTTGGAGCTGAAGTCAACACCTCAAACTCGTTGATGTGCTCGTCAAACCATTCCTGAACCTTTTTTTGCTTTGTGGCAGGACACATTATCCTGCTGAAAGAGGCCACAGGCACCAGGGAATGCCATTTCCATGAAAGGGTGTACATGGTCTACACAATGCTTAGGTAAAGGTCAAAGTAACATCCACATGGATGGCAGGACCCAAGGTTTCCCAGCAGAACATTGCCCAAAGCTTCCAGCCTGCCTCCGCCAGCTTGCCTTCTTCCCATAGTGCATCCTGGTGCCATGTGTTCCCCTGGTAAGCGGCCTTTGCACGCACCCCGGCCATCCATGTGATGTAAAAGAAAATGTACCAGTCCACCTTCTTCCATTGCTCTGTGGTCCAGTTCTGATGCTCAAGTGCCCACTGTTGGTGCTTTCGGCTGTGTACAGCATGGGCACCCTGACTGGTCTGCGGCTATGCTGCCCCTTATTCAATAAACTACGATGCACTGTGTATTCTGACACCTTTCTATCAGAAGCAGCATTAACTTCTTGAGCAATTTACAGTAGCTTGTCTGTTTGATCGGACCACACGGGCCAGCCTTCGCTCCCCACGTGCATCAGTGAGCCTTGGCCGCCCATGACCCTGTCGCCGGTTCACCACTGTTCTTTCCTTGGACCACTTTTGATAGATACTGACCACTGCAGACCGAACCCCCAAGACCTGCAGTTTTGGAAATGCTCTGACCCAGTTGTCTAGCCATCACAATTTGGCCTTTGTCAAACTCGCTCAAATCCTTATGCTTGCCCATTTTTCCTGCTTCTAACACATTAACTTTGAGGAAAAAATGTTCACTTGCTGCCTAATATATCCCACCCACTAACAGGTGCCGGGATGAAGTGATAGTCAGTGTTATTCACTTCAACTGTCATAATGTTATGCCTGATCAGTGTATAACATTAAATGTATAATTAATTTAGAATTTAAATGTAAAATGTGTACTAAAATGTGGTCTCAACCACTGGCAAGTGTTTAGGGTGGTACTACCTGTTTGTTCGAGCAATGTCAAATTCGGTTGGGAAACCTAATTGGAAATAATTTTTGTTGGAACAGGGTTGGAACTAAACTGTGGCCCTCCAGGAGCTGAGTTTGACACCCCTGCTTTAAAGCAATTCAACACATTATTTGAATCCATCACTGGCACTGAAATGCAATGAAGGTAGATTCCTTTCATAGAGGCATCTAGCTCCGACAAGCACACTTGCTGTGAATCACGCAAGTGACCCTCATTGCTGTGAAGAATGAAGAGCATGGGAACAGGTGAGATAGCATCCTTATGTTCCTGCTATATCAGTTTTTTCAATGGAAAGCAATCAGAATCACTGGTAAGTTGCACTTTCGAGTACCACCTTTGACAAACAATAGTATTCTACCTCATAAGATATTCAGAATCTCTTTCTCCTCCCAAGTTGATTATTGTCCATCAGGGATGCAGCTGATTATGTGAAGTTGTGCAGTATGAATGTGTTTGGAATAGTGTTGCTATGCTGCATGAAAGCACATTGAAACCAGAGCTGGAATAGTGGGGATCATGTGGCTGAAAGTTGAAACAGTTCCAATCATGTAAGTTTAAGGTCAGATATCAACAAGCAAGGACACACTCATCTTAATATGAACTCTGGAATGTCGTCTGCTCCTATTATACCAATGTAAACAATGCCTCTGAACACGTCTACACACTTGAGCATGCTTGCACGCATACAGCATGACTTTACATAATTGCTGTAACAATTCCAAGATCATTAACTGCATAGTGGTGATGCAGAGTCCATCTGCTTGAGTGTTTATGGGAATGGCAACATGTGCCAGTGTCCCACAGGAGTCCTCTCAAACACCCTACTCTCTTGACTGGTCAAGTGGTTCATTCTGGTAGCTGTGCTCCTGTAACTCCTTCATCCACCCTGAGGAAAGTTCTGAGCTCACCCAGCGGGCCATAAAACAGTTTGGCGCCAGACTCTGGGCCTGCATTTTCCGTTAACGCATCTGTCAGCAGGAAACCAAGGCCAGATTAAGAGGACAGTGGGCCATGTCTTGTTTGTTTCCATGTCATGCCCCATACTCTCTCAGCTGTTACTGTTCTTACCACTAATACTCAGCTATGACAAAGGATGCCAGGCTCTCGACAGCACAGTCTGTTTGGCCTCAAATGCAGGATATCTTGATTTGATTATATTATCAGAAAAACAATTCTGTCCTGGAATGACTCCAGTGTTTGTGAATGTTCTTGTGCAGTAACAGTGAAAGACATTTTAGTCCTCTCAATGCAGACAAAAACCAGGAGAGTTTACTTACTCGAGCTCGAATTGATATGGTAAAATCGACACCATCCTTCCTATTTTCACAGTGTGTACAAACGCTGAGCTTTAAGTAAACCTATTGTAGGAGGCCTCCAAACACAAAACTATGCACCTTTAAAATAGCACAATAAGGACACTTTATCTAAGTTGTTCAGTGTTTTCCTTTGCAGTCTTTCTTGGAGACTTATGCACCATTAAATGAGTAAATACACTTGTGTAAGGTCCATCCGTTAGCCCAAGGACGGAATCTAACGGCCTGGTCGAAGGACTTCTGCGTGTTCGCCTTCTCAGCACTTCTTTTGGATTCACTTAATTTATGACCATCGAATTTTAAATCTGACTCCATGAATAATTTGATCTTACTCCAATTCTTTGTAACTTTGTTACATTTGTTACATTGTAACTTAACAGCTGATCATAAGTTTAGTTGTGATTTAATTTAGATCTTTGATTTCTCTTAGTATCTCTTAATTTCAAATACTCGTTCCTCCATGGGACCCGGAGTCAGCTCAGAGGATAATGCTCACGATTATAATTACATTACCTCACGGACGGAAAATTAGTCAGTTCTGAGATTACAGAGGATTACAGAGTGAACTATTTTACCTTTTAAGTGAGTGCATGAATGCTTACTCATAACAGAAAGTGTAATTTTAGCAATAGTCACGAGAGCTGTAACTTGATAATAACAGTGACACCCAGAAATCAGATTGTCCCTCATGCTTAGCGCCATGCTCCGGTCATGGGGTCCTCGGTATGAATCTGCCTGACAGAGAGATTTACGGAAACTCCTACAAACTCCTCATGCACGACACTACTTGAGTAATGATTTATGAAAAATACAGAATAAATCAAGATTAACATTTATTTTGGCCAGACAGAACTTAAAGAACATAATTAAACATGAATCCATGGTACACAACTTTCAGCATAAAATACAATTAAGTAATATGAAAATAGTTTCAAAGAGTCATATCTGGCACAATACATACAGCGTGTGTGAGTGTCTCTTATGACACTGACACAACACTGCATGGGGCTTCTGTCTACAGAATGTTCCCCAATGGCAGCCCTGCCACCCTTCCTTAAATACCCAGACCAGAACAAAGGGTTGTAACTATTTGCAACACAAACACCTAGTTTGGGGAGAAGATCAGATATCTTTGGAGAGACCACTCAAAAAGAGAACACAAGTCTCATATGTTTCAATCTTTCTAACCCTATCAGTGACTTCAGTGATGTTGAGACCATTTACCAATCGCACTATGACCTTTAAAAAGACACCAGACATGAAAGGGATAAAACAATAGATTCACAAGATAAATCATATGTAGTATATCTGCATTCTGGGACTTGAATCAGGGGAAGGGAGGAAAGGGAGGTAGAGAGGGGGAGAGGGTTTTGGTCAGGCGGTGTCCTACAGTTTCTCTGTGAGATCTTCTCTTCAGATTGAGTTTTATTGTTTTAATGCAGGGTGTTGGATCTCAGCTTTTGTCTTAGCAGTAAACCGGTCCTTACAGACGACCCCTGGCCTTGGGACAAATTCATATGAGTTTCCAAGGGGACATATTTGGATATTCCCTGTTTCCATATTTTGGATGTTGTTTCCATAGTGTTCATGGTGCTGATCCTTGTTAACAGCACAAGTCCATGGGTGCAGGAATCAAGTAGTCACCTGAAATAACAACATTAAGACAGACTGAACATGAAGATGAAAACACTGCAAAACACACCTCTGGCACAGTCCCTTTAGATGTAGGCGTGCTGCGCTGACTGGATGCTGTCGCAATTGGACAGGATATCTATGATCCTGTTGGTCAGGTTTGCTTCCACCTGCACTTGATTGTGATAGTTTTCAGTCTGTAGAATGACTTGTTGTCCCAAGTCTGTTGTGTCCATTAGCAGAACGTGTCAGTGGAAAAGTGTCTTTACACTTTGAGGAAGCATCTGTGTCCTGTCCTCCCAGGATTCTTAGGTAGCTGACCCTTTGAGAAGTCCTTGGTCACCTTCAAGCAGAAGGTTTGGTTTGCCAGGCAGGTCAGATCTCCACGGGTGAAGGAATGGTTTCACTGATGAAGCTCCATTGTGTGTGAGACACCTGAACAACTTCTGAATAACCATGCAATAATTGAACACTGATGACTTTCTGGTTATTGTGAGATGGGAAAAGAGAGTTGTTGGATAAACACAAGAACATAAGAATAACAACACATGATAAACTCATGTCAGAAGTGCGAGTGGTAAATACGGTCTCATTTCTCAGGGTCAAATATTTAGTGAGGTCTCATTTGATAGCCAGATTCTTCACTACCACTGACATGGAAGTGGAATTTAAGCGTGGTCTGGATGAATTACAGGAAGGGTAACAAAACATCAATATAACAAGTATATTTACCAGAAGTATGCATAATCAAAATATATCACATAATTAAACATGGAATTACACAATTTAATAATTGTTATTATAAAGTGTCTATATCAGTTGGTTTTTACTTTCAAATCATTACTGAAAGCTAATATTTCAATCAAATCACTTAGAGAATGAGATTTACAGAAACAGAGATTTAAAATCTCTAGTTTAGCTTTTGCACTCATCTTCTGTGCATTTGATGTACAGGCTAAGACACACTCAATAAGGCAGGTCTGACTGAGAATTGTTTTATTAATTGATAGAAATGCCTGCACTCTGCATCTAACTCTTTTAGATATATTTTCATTGTCATTAGTGATATGTTTGAAACTAGGGGCCCTCCCAGTTTGCAACAATACCAATGACTGGACATAATAAAGATTTTTGTCCATCAATTTACTAATCAATTAATTGTCAATCAATTGATGTGTGTTGATAGCCATGCACATGTTTTATGCACCTTACATGGAATACATATAGGAAGTTGACATGGCTGTAAATATAAACTTGTTCAACCTAACTGAAAGGAATTATGAAAATAATTTGCCCTTGTCCTATATGTATGAAGGTGAATAATGTATGATAGATTTGCATTATATTAATGATTTTGCCCTGGATAGTCCCTATGATCTATTCCAGGTAGAGATGTTGTGTGGTTTTAGAGTTAAAAGTGTGTGTGTGTGTATGTTGTGTATAGGAGATGGGTGGTGTCTATCCTACCATAATCTGTGTTGTATAATTTAGTTCCAGTTTTTACACTGGGAAGCCATGTAGCTATGTGTGCTGTGGGGTGTGAATGGCTTCATGAAGTATCTTCACTCCCATCTCCTATGTTAAGTTGTGTGTGTGTATGTTGGCTTATGCCGGCCAGCCCAGACCCTTGTGGAGTCTGGGTCTGAAGAGTGGCAGCCATCAGCCTGAAAGGAAAACAGAACACAGAGAGAGAAACACAGAGAGAAACACAGTCTAATATTGGACCTTTACACAAATTTCACTAAGATAGATGGTGCTATCTTATTTTTCTTTAATGGCCTTAGCCAGACAGTTGTTGCATATGGCTTTAACCTGTTAAGGTTTTATGCCATTATGAGAGAATTTGTTTTAGTTTACAAAGACATGGATCATCATCATGATTATGTTTCTGTAAAGGAAAAAGGTCATATAAACTGATTTATAATGGTCAGATCTGACTGCTGGTGTGTAAATGCAGTCAGACCCGTTACACCTAAGCTGTTGTTTGCAGTTGTGTTTACTCAATCTGCTGTATTGTGATCATTATCACACTCCAGGTCCCCTGGGAGATCTCTTTGAATGATGCTGTTTATACAAGCCAGATCTGGGTTTAGAGCAACAGGTTCTTTGGTATTTATGGTGTCTTTGAACTCTTGACCATTTGGATCTCTGTGGTGTGTATCCTGTGAAGTCAATGTCTGAGATTAACATAACACACAGCTTTTCATTACATTCCCGTAAATAACTTTCCCGATCAGATCCCATCCCATCTAACGCTCCCAGTGAGGAGGTTGCTAAAACTTGCACCCCTTTGTTTGTCATTGCATCACAATGGAAAGCTCGCACCTCCTCTCTCTCTCCTGGGTTTGAGATTGGAATGTAAATGATTAGGTCTTGAATGAATTCAGCCTATTCAAGTTACAGCAATCAGGTTAATCATTTAACTGGGCATTGTAATTTTCTCATTAAGATTCTTGCACAAAATAGAAGGTAAAGAAGTTCTTTCTCTTTAGGTTTTTCACTTCAGTTTCTTTCTTAACATTAGTTTCTTTAACCATCTATGTTCTCCTTCCCATCATTTCAACACTGATAGTGCTCTTGCCGTCTTGTTCCCTACCTGCACATCCCATCTTTCTACATTCTGATCCTTCTTCTACTCCTTCAACAATCTTTCATCCTCTAAATAATGCTGAATCATCATGAGATCAAAAAGCCATTCTTCTAGCCATTATAATATAATTTACATTATAATCATAATATAAATCATATTATATTAAAATAGTATGAATTAAAAAATAATTTTATTTGCTGGTCTCAAGAGGTCTCTGCTGAGCCATTTGTCCAGAACCATTTGTTATAATCTCACTGATCTTTCAGATTGGCCTGCAGCTCCTGCTGTGCTGGCGGGATCATTGTGTGACAGCAACAAGACCAAACTGAAACCAGTCATCAACTTAGATGCTGTGGGCGTTCAATAAACTGCAAGCGCTGAGTGCACGGTCAAATCATTGCTCAATTTAAAGATTTTGTGACTACACAATATAGGAATTGGGCACAATTTTCTTATTTTTAGATATTATCAATTGCATTCTTTGGAGAATCTATTTGCATATAAAAAGAAAGGTTTGACAAAGACAGGTCTGATGAAGAAAAAGACAAAGTTCATCTTTGTTCTGTTAATTTTCTCAGTCTCTTTTGAGACACTAATGAAGACACAAAGTGCAGCAATGTCTGAAATAAGACCATAGTAAAGTGCTATATTTCACAACACATTTATAATTGTGACATCAGTCTTGACTCAGTTTTGTCCACCTTCACATTTTACACACAAAGGATTGTAGTGAGATCTTTTCCAGTAAGATTTTGTTCACACGTTAACGTGGCCATTTGTTTTTTTTTTTCTTTGCTGTGTTGTGTTGTTGCAGCAAAGCAAATAAACAAATGTGACTGGACCTTTAACTTACAGCCTTCTTTTGAGTGCCTAAATAAAATTTCCTCTCTTGCTGCGTGTGCAAACAAGGAGAATTTTAAAGCAAGGGATATCATTTCTACTCTACGCTGTTGCTTTCATGTTCCTGATAAGCACTTTGGTTGTCTAATTCTCAAGCCTTCATCGGATTTATACAGTATTTAATATATTCCCAACATTTCTAAAAGCAAAAAAATGGACTTACCATCACAGCTGAAGAAAGAGAAGGAAATCACCTCTTGCTTGTTGTAATCCCAATACTTCGCTGAAAAGACACTCGCATCCTGGAGATCACGGAGGTCCGGGTCACCATTTTGTAAGGTCCATCCGTTAGCCCAAGGACGGAATCTAACGGCCTGGTCGAAGGACTTCTGCGTGTTCGCTTTCTTCTCAGCACTTCTTTTTGGATTCACTTGGTTTATGACCACCGAATTTTAAATCTGACTCCATGAATAATTTGATCTTACTCCAATTCTTTTGTAACTTTGTTACATTTGTTACATTTGTAACTTAACAGCTGATCATAAGTTTAGTTGTGATTTAATTTAGATCTTTGATTTCTCTTAGTATCTCTTAATTTCAAATACTCGTTCCTCCATGGGACCCGGGTCGCTCAGAGGATAATGCTCGCGATTATAATTACATTACCTCACGGACGCAAATTAGTCAGTTCTGAGATTACAGAGGATTACAGAGTGAACTATTTTACCTTTAAGTGAGTATAAATGCTTACTCATAACAGAAAGTGTAATTTTAGCAATAGTCACGAGAGCTGTAACTTGATAATAACAGTGACACCCAGAAATCAGATTGTCCCTCATGCTTAGCGCCATGCTCCGGTCATGGGGTCCTCGGTATGAATCTGCCCTGACAGAGAGATTTACGGAAACTCCTACAAACTCCTCATGCGACACTACTTGAGTAATGATTTATGAAAAATACAGAATAAATCAAGATTAACATTTATTTTGGCCAGACAGAACTTAAAGAACATAATTAAACATGAATCCATGGTACACAAACTTTCAGCATAAAATACAATTAAGTAATATGAAAATAGTTTCAAAGAGTCATATCTGGCACAATACATACAGCGTGTGTGAGTGTCTCTTATGACACTGACACAACACTGCATGGGGGCTTCTGTCTACAGAATGTTCCCCAATGGCAGCCCTGCCACCCTTCCTTAAATACCCAGACCAGAACAAAGGGTTGTAACTATTTGCAACACAAACACCTAGTTTGGGGGAGAAGATCAGATATCTTTGGAGAGACCACTCAAAAAGAGAACACAAGTCTCATATGTTTCAATCTTTCTAACCCTATCAGTGACTTCCAGTGATGTTGAGACCATTTTACCAATCGCACTATGACCTTTAAAAAGACACCAGACATGAAAGGATAAAACAATAGATTCACAAGATAAATCATATGTAGTATATCTGCATTCTGGGACTTGAATCAGGGGGAAGGGGGAAAGGGAGGTAGAGAGGGGGAGAGGGTTTTGGTCAGGGCGGTGTCCTACAGTTTCTCTGTGAGATCTTCTCTTCAGATTGAGTTTTATTGTTTTAATGCAGGGTGTTGGATCTCAGCTTTTGTCTTAGCAGTAAAACCGGTCCTTACACTTGCATGTTGTACTACATTGCACAATGCCCACTCTTGTGGTAACATTGTTCTTAGATTTAGTCACCATTTTTTTACATCACGTAAAGATGTCTGCCAGACAGCCCCTGCCTGTCTAAGTGATGGTTCCTGGCTGGAATGAACGACTTGTGGCTTCATCCTAATTTGTATATTTTCAGTAAGCATGAAAAGTATATACCACATTAGCACTGGTAAAATACATAGTTTAAAGTATGACGTAAAGCTGTATTGGGTCATGCTGCCTCACCATAAAATTCTATCTTGGTATGACAAAACCTCTTACATATTGTAACACAAGTGGCTGTGGTTAATATTTACCCCAAAAGCATGCATGTACATAGATTTCAAAAATCATGATGTTGTACCTTAAAAATATTTTCAGTGTAGCTCTATAATTTGGAACAAACTGTGCCTATTCTGGCATACTACATAGTAAGGAAGACTGGGGCCATATTTGGTGTGAGAAACACTTATGTGCCAAATGTAGCAGTACCAGTTAATCTATTAATCTTTTAAAACACTAATAAATCATACTTTATGTTAAATTATCTCTCCAACTTTTTGTTATTGAATAAATGTAGTGTGTTACAAAAGTCTGTCTTGCAGGACTAGGAGGAACTAGAAAAAGACTATAAAATATTCAACTTGAGAGAATACTGAAAACTTGATTGTAGAACTACAAAAGGAAGGTTAACTGATTGGTTTACAATATTTAAGATGAGGTTCTCAAAAACTTCATTGGACTATTGTTTTGGTTCTTCAGTTTGCTTTGCTAATCCGTTTTACAGGGTGAGGACATATTTTCTGCAGTTATATTGAAAACTGCAACTCAATATGTGAGTAAAATGAGCTTGATTGTTTTACTTTGGCTGGAAAAATCAAACGCTTACAAGGGGATATAAGAGATTATTAAAGATACACACACAGAGTTCTGATGGAATGGCAGTGTGCTGAGTAAGCCAGAACAGACACAACTCGACCTCAGCGGCACATTCCAGTGGACTCGTGGGTATTCTCAGAATCTCTCTGGCCAGCTGGCTCAGCTCAGGGACCTGTGCTGGAGGAGAACGCCACTGAAATAATGCATCTGAAAAATGTTTCACCAGATTTACATGCAATCAGATGTTTCAAATCACCCTGTCTGGAGGTGCAGTACTCCTTTGGGAATGATGTGATACTAGAAGAAACTAAATATTTATGAAAGCCAAACTCATGTTAGTTATAGTGCTGATAATATCTAACATTTTCTGACCTGCAGTAAGTCTTCAGTTGTTCCAGGTTTGTCAATGTAAACAAGGTTTTATCTTTGAACTACAGAAAACCCTTGGATATTAAAAATGCAGAATTAGTGTCACATCTGCCAGCTGGAGTGCCCATGATCACCACCAGACGGCACTCCTCCCATCTCCTTTGCTTTCTTATCATAAACTGCATTTTCCATAACTCATTGCCTGGATGTTTGATTACTTCCACCTGTGTCTCATGGTGCGTTCAAGTCATGTTGCAAAGATTGTATTTATGAGTTGAACGCACATGAACAGCACCACAAAGTTGTAAATACCAGTGGAAAGTTTGGGATTTTCTTTAAGCCCCGATCTGTACGAGTTGGGGGCGTGTCAGTGAGAAACATGGCGGAATCAATGGATGCAACGTCTGTAGTTGAATATAATGGGTAGCAGTGACACTGTCAGCCTTTGTCATTTACAACTAAGTAAGCTAGCATTGTAATATAACAATTAGCCTAATATATAACAATACCATTTACAGTGGCTTCACAGATTAATTAAAAGCGTAGAAGATTAAAAAACTCACCCGATGCACATTCTTTGTTCTTCATTTTCTATAAGCAGAGTTAACAAACCTTGCTATATTTTCATGAAATTCATTAAAAGAAGGTACACCGCCATCTTGCTCCGACCAAAGAGACTTGAACGCACATGATGTCGTAAACACGACTTCTCACCTCGTAAATACAAACATCCAAGGAGGACTTGAACGCACCATCATTATCTTGTTAATGACTGCTTATTTAAGACCTGTGTTTTCACTCATTCTTTGTGAAATCTTGTATGTTGTTACAATGTCTTTCTGAGTTGCTGCCCGTCTCTGGATTACCGCTTTTGGCTGTATCTTTCTTCCTTGTTGCTCATTTGGATTGTTTGGATACCTGTGTATTTGACCTTTGCTCATTGTATTGATTTCTGGATTCTTCAACCCAAATCTTGGAGCAGTTTGTAACATAACAAAATAAAGGATGAAAACAAATATGCTCAACACCTAAATATAAAGATGTAAAAAAAAAAAAATTGAATAAGAATTTCTTGCTACAAAAATGCACATTATTGGGTGTAAATTGCCCATGCTGAAGGCACATCTTGGAACATCTTTAAGTGAAATGCCTGATTTGCTATTTACAATCCATGATTAAATTCACTTGATGAGCATGTCTGTTAAGCACGTTCACAATGGCTAATCAGGGCTGTTTAAATGAGTCACGCCTCATTTCTGTATATAATAAACTTATAATTTGAATAAAAGTTTTTCATGCTGAGAACCAACAGCCTTGTACACAAGTTTCTGCTAAGTTACTGTTGGCGTGAGTGAGTCACAGAAGCTGGTACTGGGCGCTTAGTGGATGGCTCGATCCTCCTCCGCCCCCTGGCAGCTGGCGATGGCTCCTCCAGCTGAGGGCAGCCGGCAGCGAGTCCCGCACTCCCTGTGAGTCCCCAGGCTCCAGCCCACGACAAACGATGGCGACTCCTCTGCTCCCTCTCAGACGGCAGCCACCCCATCTCGACCCAGGAGCACAACAACAAGCTCTCCATCCCACCGGGTCTTCCATCGCTCCAGCACCACCGCCTCGGGCAGCCACTTGCAGTCTTCCCTCTTCCACCACAGTGAGGGATCTCCGACAACATGTCCCTCCTTCCTCCCAGGTTTCGAGCACCAATGTAATGAGGTATGTAGATATGGGAAGAATTAGGCGGCAAACTTTTAACAAACTTTAATAAATAAATAAACTGAAAGTAAAAACGGTATGCCTCCTCACGGACAACTGACAACACACATTATAAAAAGCGTAAACAAATTACAACATAAAATCCAGGCTCCTCCGTGAGACATGAGACCAGTGTGGCGGCGCAGCTGGCGCTCATTATTATCACTCATGCCACCGGCCTCGTCCCGCTTCTCACGGTGTCTGGGCCTCGACTGCTTGCCACAATATGCTCTATGGATTGGTTCAATCCATAATATAAAGGCCTAATCTGAAGAATATGACATCACAAAATGCAAATAAAGTATGCAGATACTGTATGATCTGGTATGATCTTCATTATTTTATTTTATGCAGGCCTATTGCCAAAAGTATTGGGACACCCTCCAAATTATTGAATTCAGGTGTTCCAATCACTTCCATGGCCACAGGTGTATAAAATCAAGAACATTTGTGAAAAAATTGGGTCGCTCTCAGGAGCTCAGCGAATTCAAGCGTGGTACCGTGATAGGTTGCCACCTGTGCAATAAGTCCATTCATGAAATTTCCTCAGTACTAAATATTCCACGGTCAACTGTTTGTGGTATTATAACAAAAGTGAAAGCAGCTGGGAACAACAGCACCTCAGCCACGAAGTGGTAGGCCATGTAAAATCACAGAGCGGGATCAGCGCATGCGGAGTCAGCAATTTTCTACAGAGTCAATAGCTACAGACCTCCAAACTTTGTGTGGCCTTCAGATTAGCTCAAAATCAGTGTGTAGAGAGCTTCATGAAATGGGTTTCGTGGCAGAGCAGCTGCATCCAAGCCTTGCATCACCAAGTGCAATGCAAAGTGTCGGATGCAGTGGTGTAAAGCACGCCATCACTGGACTCTAGGGCAGTGGAGATGTGATGAATCACACTTCTCTGTCTGGCAATCCGATGGACGAGTCTGGGTTTGGTGGTTGCCAGGAAATGATACTTGCCTGACTGCATTGTGCCAAGTGTAAAATTTGGTGGAGGGGGGATTATAGTGTGGGGTTATTTTTAGGGGTTGGGCTTGGCCCTTAGTTCCATGAGATGAATTAGAGAGGAGACTGCGTGAGCCAGGCTTTCTCATCAAACATCAGTGCCTGACCTCACAAATGCACAAGAATGATCAAAAATTCCCATAAGCACACTCCTAAACCTTGTGGAAAGCCTTCCCAGAAGAGTTGAAGCTGGTATAGCTGCAAAGGGTTGACCAACTTGTTGACCAACAATTTAAACCTTACAGATTAAGAATGGGTATGTGTAGGATACAGTTGTAGTGTCCCCACACTCCCACACTAGCAGTGTTGGTTTGCTCATCTTGAAATCAGCGTGTAAAACACTTGTCATCTGCTGCTTAGAGACCTTATCTAAACACAGAACAATAAGAGATTTTCTGAAACTGCTCCACATTTGGCTCCACATTGCCTTGCTGAAACAATTACTGTATCTTCCAAAACCAAAAGCATGTACAGTTGTCCCTAAAACTGAGATTCCTGTTTGATTTATTTTCTTCTTACCATGTTCCAGAGCAGCTGCTGTGCAAAAATTCAAGGAGGGGAATCAGGGATGCAATGCATTCATCACAGGGGACACCACAGTAGGTCATTGTCACTGGCAGAGACTGACACTAAAACGGTTTAATGCTCTAAGCCAGGGGTGTCCAACCCTGCTCCTGTAGGGCTACCGTCCTGCAGATTTCAGTTCCAACCCTGCTCCAACACACCTGTCTGTAATTATCAAGCAGCCCTGAACACCATGATTAGCTGGTTCAGGTGTGTTTGATTCAGGCTGGAGCTAAAATCTGCAGGGTGGTAGCCCTCCAGGACCAGGGTTGGACACCCCTGTTCTAAGCAGAATTTTCCTTACATTACATCAGTGGACAGGACATGAACAACATGCCTAGACATGTGCCGATATACTGTAATATGATTCATCATGATAATGAACATGCACAGTATTGTTATTGTGGGCACTTCAAAATACTGTGAATAATTCCATAGTACGAATTATTCAGATCTTTAGAATGCATTTTAAAAATAAGTTTCCATCAACCAGTTAAACTCTTTGTGTATGCTGCATGAAAGAGGCATGCACACTCTGATGTAAACAACCCCAACAGAGATAAGCAGAGCGAAGGTGGAACGAAGGAGACGAATAGGCAAGTGAAATTTGCATGCCACTCCCCATGCATACAGATATACAGGTGCTGGTCATATTATTAGAATATCATCAAAAAGTTGATTTATTTCACTAATTCCATTCAAAAAGTGAAACTTGTATATTATATTCATTCATTACACACAGACTGATATATTTCAAATGTTTATTTATTTTAATTTTGATGATTATAACTGACAACTAAGGAAAATCCCAAATTCAGTATCTCAGAAAATTAGAATATTACTTAAGACCAAGACAAAGAAAGGATTTTTAGAAATCTTGGCCAACTGAAAAGTATGAACCTGCAGCAATGCGGCGTGGCATGGAGTCGATCAGTCTGTGGCACTGCTCAGGTGTTATGAGAGCCCAGGTTGCTCTGATAGTGGCCTTCGGCTCTTCTGCATTGTTGGGTCTGGCATAAATCGCATCTTCCTCTTCACAATACCCCTATGGGGTTTTCTATGGGGTTAAGGTCAGGCGAGTTTGCTGGCCAATTAAGAACAGGGATACCATGGTCCTTAAACCAGGTACTGGTTGCTTTGGCACTGTGTGCATGTGCCAAGTCCTGTTGGAAAATGAAATCTGCATCGCCATAAAGTTGGTCAGCAGCATGAAGCATGAAGTGCTCTAAAACTTCCTGGGATACGGCTGCATTGACCTTGGACCTCAGAAAACACAGTGGACCAACACCAGCAGATGACATGGCACCCCAAACCATCACTGACTATGGAAACTTTACACTGGACCTCAAGCAATGTGGACTGTGTGCCTCTCCTCTCTTCCTCCAGACTCTGGGACCCCCAAAATTGACTTTCATCAGAGAACATAACTTTGGAGCACTCAGCAGCAGTCCAGTCCTTTTTGTCTTTAGCCCAGGCGAGACGCTTCTGACGCTGTCTGTTGTTCAAGAGTGGCTTGACACAAGGAATGTGACAGCTGAAACCCATGTCTTGCATATGTCTGTGTGTAGTGGTTCTTGAAGCACTGACTCCAGCTGCAGTCCACTCTTTGTGAATGGGTTTTGTTTCACAATCCTCTCCAGGGTGCGGTTATCCCTATTGCTTGCACACTTTTTTCTACCACATCTTTTCCTTCCCTTTGCCTCTCTATTAATGTGCTTGGACACAGAGCTCTGTGAACAGCCAGCCTCTTTTGCAATGACCTTTTGTGTCTTGCCCTCCTTGTGCAAGGTGTCAATGGTTGTCTTTTGACAACTGTCAAGTCAACAGTCTTCCCCATGATTGTGTAGCCTACAGAACTAGACTGAGAAACCATTTAAAGGCCTTTGCAGGTGTTTTATGCTCATTAGCTGATTAGAGTGTGGCACCAGGTGTCTTCAATATTCAACCTTTTCACAATATTCTAATTTTCTGAGATACTGAATTTTCCTTAGTTGTCAGTTATAATCATCAAAATTAAAAGAAATAAACATTTGAAATATATCAGTCTGTGTGTAATGAAAGAATATAATATACAAGTTTCACTTTTGAATGGAATTAGTGAAATAAATCAACTTTTTGATGATATTCTAATTATATGACCAGCACCTGTATATGGAGCAGCATGCATTCACTCAGTCAGGTTTTGTGCTGAACAGTAACGTGTCCTGGCACTCAGTCCAACATTGTGAGGAATAGAGGTTACAACAGTAACCAAGACGCTCCCTATTTGTCAGTCAGTTCGATGTGGTGTCGATGTGATGACACCAGGAATCCTATGGAGAGCTCCACAACGGCTGACCTGAGCTATGTAGTTTCAGTGATGCAGATGTCGGCAGGTCACCACATTAACAATAGCACTCACAACGATGTAACCTACTCAGCACCCAACAGAAGCCTTGTAGTCCCTTGTACCACTTGGGGACTGAGGAAGCGCCTACTTTCCAGATGGAAAGGAAGGGAGGTTAGTATGTGTAGAATACAACACATGGATTTACCACCTGGGATGTACCACACATGGAAAGAACACACGGGACGAAACTGGCTCCACCCGGAGATTGTAAAATCTTGCAAATGTATTCAGTGTTGCCACTGAATAAAACCCAGGTGGATGCAACATTCCTTGTGGAGTCTGCTCGGACTCAAAAGGCATGGCATATTCCCCTGTGCCTGATAAGACAAGGCTATGGCATCCACAATCCAGTGGGCCAACCTCTGTTTGGAGACAGCCTTCTGCTCAGAGCTTCCGGCTCTGCATGCAGTCCAGATAGATGTGCAAGGCACATACTGGACAGAGTAACAATAAGGCTGGGTCTGCTTTGTCTCGAGGCAGCTCTTGCAAGTTCACCACTTGATCCCTGAAAGGGGCAGAGGGAACTTTGGGCACATAGCCCTGTCGGGTCTCAGGATTACATTAGTGTAATTTTAGAGTACATTAGAGTACATTAAAATAGAGTACATTAGAGCCGGACCGAACTCAAGGCATGTTTCACTGACAGAGAATGCCTGCAGGTCCTTAACTCTCTTGGTGGATGCCAGTGCTGTCAGGAGCGACATCTTCAAAGATAGGGCCCTTAGCTCAACTGACTTCAGTGACTCAAATGGAGTTCTCTGCAGGCCCAGCAAGACTACAGAGAGATCCCATTAGGGAATGAGGCGTGGCTTGGGAGGATTCAACCCCCTGGCTCCTCTGTGGAACCTAATGATCAAGTTGTGCTTCCCTAAAGACTTACCATCCATTGCACTGACCTGACTCACACCAGTTAGCAAACAGACTCCATTTTAAGGTATAGGCTTATCACTTATAGCCTGAGTGATAAGCCACTTAAGCCTTTCACGTCCTGTTCATGGGCCAGATGTGGAGGTTCCAGAGGTCTGGGTGAGCAGGTGCCAGATAGTGCCCCATCTCTGAGAAAGAAGGTCCTTCCTCAGGGGGATTCCCAAGGGAGGGGCTGTCATAAGGAGCATGAGCTCAGAGAACCAAGTCTGGGTGGGTAATTTCTGTTTGATTATTAATAATAATTGTTTAATTATTCAGTGTATGCATGTAGCATCTATTTGTAGTATACTTACAGCCAGGCCCGTCGCAAGGGGGGTGCGGGGCCCTGTGAGAACGTGATGTGCAAGGCCCAGGGGTATATTAACGGGGGTCTGCTGTTGCTATAGTGACGAACAATTTGTTGTTTATGTGGATATTTAAGAAAAAAAAATGTATATTCAGTTTAACAGCATTAGGTTCAAGAAGCTAAACTGTGTAACTGAACTGCGCAATGCGCACATTTTGACGTTTAAATTATATTCTAAAATATGAATGGGTCAAACGCGTTTGCAAAACGGCCTGAATCCGCTTGAATTATTTTGGACTGCTCTCTCACTGAATCATCTGAAGCGATTCCTCAGTCAGTAAAATAAACAGACAAGAGAACAACCAGTTCTGTTTTTCAGTTGTTTTGCTTTGTGAACATGCGCTAAATGGATGTCTGACAATTTTGTTGCTTTTTGCAATTTTTAGATTTAAAAACATTTAAAACGTCTAAAGATAGAGTAGGTTTTACCTGTCCTGTGGCACTGATGCTCCTAAAGGTGCATAATATTAGGCTAAATGGTTATTTAACTTTATAGTGTTAAATAAAAATAAAAACTTTTGTGCGTACTGTCAGATGAAATGCAGGCTTCCATGCAATAAATGCAGATACTTCAATGAGCCTGGATTTCTAGTGTAGCCTATTTACTTGAACTTCTTAGGTAGCCTAATATTGATGGTTTCAGAGGCAGCCAAAATCAGAATTTGAATGGCCTGAATAAAGTTCTCTCTATGAGCCTGACGTGGTGATGCCGCTGCTGAGTGACATATATGCGCATGAATCACTGTCACATGCACAGTCTCACGCAAAAAAATAAATAAAAATATTGTACAAACCCGATTCCAAAAAGTTGGGACACTGTACAAATTGTGAATAAAAAAGGAATGCAATAATTTACAAATCTCATAAACTTATATTTTATTCATAATAGAATATAGAGATAACATATCAAATGTTGAAAGTGAGACATTTTGAAATGTCATGCCAAATATTGGCTCATTTTGGATTTCATCAAGATTCAAGATTCAAGAGTTTTATTTGTCACATACACAGTTATATACAGAATATACAACCGGCAGTGAAATGTAAAGAGGTCCGCTCCATGGTCTACCCTTCCTGTCAAAAATACTGGAAAAGGCAGTGTCTTCACAATTATGTTCCTTTTTAGAAAGAAATAGTATCTGTGAGGATTTCCAGTCAGGATTTAGACTGTATCATAGTACTGAGACTGCTCTCATCAGATTTACAAATGATTTACTCTTATCATCCGATCGTGGTTGTATCTCTCTATTAATGCTACTCGATCTTAGCACTGCATTCGATACTATCAACCACAACATTCTTTTGAATAGACTCGAAAATTATGTTGGCATTAGTGGAACTGCATTGGCATGGCTTAAATCATACTTATCTGACTGTTATCAGTTTGTAGCAGTAAATGAAGAGATGTCACACCGATCACAAGTTCAGTATGGAGTACTGCAGGGCTCAGTGCTAGGACCGTTGCTCTTCACCCTGTACATGCTACCACTGGGAGATATCATTAGGAAGCATGGCATTAGTTTTCACTGTTATGCTGATGATACTCAGCTCTATATTTCTTCACGCCCTGACGAAACTTACCAATTCACAAGATTAACGGAATGCATAGCTGATATAAAACATTGGATGTCTAGTAATTTCCTGCAACTTAATTCAGAAAAACTGTAAAACTGTCAAGTAGTAACCTAGAATACTGTCTAACACTTGATGGCTGCTCTGTCAAGTCCTCGTCATCAGTTAGGAACCTGGGTGTGCTCTTTGACCAATCTTTCATTTGAAAGCCACGTTTCTAACATCTGTAAAACTGCATTCTACCATCTTAAAAATATATCTAAATGACGGCACATCCTTTCGATGCAAAATGCTGAACAGTTAATTCATGCGTTCATGACCTCAAGGCTAGATTACTGTAATGCTTTACTGGGTGGTTGCCCTGCTCGCTTAATAAACAAACTCCAGCTGGTCCAAAACGCAGCAGCTCGAGCTCTTACTAGAACAAGGAAGTATGACCATATTAGCCCGGTTCTGTCAACACTGCACTGGCTCCCTATTAAACATCATATAAATTTTAAAATCTTGCTTATTACTTACAAAGCACTAAATGGTTTAGCTCCCCAGTACTTGAGCGAACTCTTAATGCATTATACTCCATCACTTCTATTGCGGTCTCAAAACTCTGGCCAGTTGATAATACCTAGAATATCAAAATCAACTGCAGGCGGTCAATCCTTTTCCTATTTAGCACCTAAACTCTGGAACAGTCTTCCTAGCATTGTTCAGGAAGCAGACACACTCTGTCAGTTTAAATTTAGACTAAAAACACATCTCTTTACTATGGCTTACACATAAAACATTATCAATTTCTATTATTCTAATCAGTAAATGATTGTTAGGCTGCATTAACTAGGTCAGCCGGAACCGGGAACACTTCCCATAACACCTGATGTACTCATTACATCATAAGAAGAATGACATCTACGCTAATGTTAGTCTCTCTGCTTATCCCGAGGTTTACTGCAGTCAGCCGGATCCGGGCCATATCCAGATCAGATGGTGGACCAGTGCCTGGACATGACCAACGCATCCCTGAAATGTCTGCAGAGAGCATGTCAAATAAACTCCCCCCCGTAAATGCTGCATCGACACGACATCCTCATTAAACCCATCTTCGGTGTGACAACTCCAATCTTTCAAATAATCTTACGAATATCTATTTACCTAATATGAATTAAGACCTGCGACATTGCCAGAATTATAATCATACACTGTTTGTTCGTCGGCCAGAGGAGAACTGGCACCCCGACTGAGCCTGGTTTCTTCCAATGTTTTTTTCTCCATTCTGACCCTGAAGGAGTTTTGGTTCCTTGCCACTGTTGCCTCTGCCTTTTGGCTTGCTCAGTTGGGGACACCTAAATTTCATCTATATTATCTATATATCTAGATCTGCCCAAATTGTCACTATATGATACTTGAAATTAGCTGGATAACATCACCATTTCACCAGAACGGCTGTACAAATTCTGTTGCATTATTTTCCTGTTAACAATGTGAAGCTGCTTTGAAACAATTGGACTTGTTAAAAGCGCTATATAAATAAAGGTGATTTGATTTGACAGTGCAAATTCACAGTTAAAAACACAAGGAGGAAATTATAATAGAAATAGAATAAAAAAGTACTATATATAAATCTGTAGAATTATAAATAAATCAAGTAGAAAAAAATAAAATAAAGAAGTGGAATAAAATAAGTGAAATAAACTGTGCAGTGAGTAAACTGTAGACTTATAAATATGCGGTTAACAGAAATGTACAAAGAAGTATAATGTGCAAACAGGTTTATAAAAGGTTGTTACACTGTAACAACGAGAACAGAAAGTGCAGTGCAATGTCAGTATGTCGATGTTTATCCTGAAGTGAAGTCACGTGATGTTAAGTGACTGAGTTCAGGAGTCTGATGGCCTGGGGGAAGAAGCTCCTTCTGAGTCTCTCAGTTTTGGCCATCAGGCTTCGGAAGCGCTTACCAGATGGCAGCAGCGTGAAATGAGGGTTTGCAGGGTGATTAGAGTCCTTGATGATCTTAGTAGCTCTACCTTTGCAGCATTTGGTGTAGATGTCCTGCAGAGACAGGAGAGCTGACCCTGAGATACGCTCGGATAAGCGCACGACTCTTTGCAGGGCTTTGCAGTCATGACTGGTGCTGTTCCCATACCACGCTGTGATGCACTGAGTTAATACACTTTCTACTGCCCCTAAATAGAAAGTTTTCAGGATAGCTGGTGAAACCATGAATTTCCTCAGCTGGCGCAGGTGGTACAGTCTTTGCCTGGCTTTTTTCACCTGTGTCTGAATGTGTGCAGTCCAGGTCAGGTCCTCGGAGATGTTTACACCCAGGTACTTGAAGCTGCTCACTCTCTCTACTGGTGACCCGCTGATCATGAGAGGGGAGTATGTCCATTGCTGTCTCTTCCTGAAGTCCACAATCAGTTCTTTGGTCTTGCCAACATTCAGAGAGAGACAGTTGTCCTGGCACCATGATGTTAGTTGCTCCACCTCGTCCAAGTATGCTGACTCATTGTTGTTGGAAATGAGGCCCAGGACAACAGTATCATCAGCAAATTTGATGATAGAGGTGGAGCTGTGTGTGGACAAACAGTCATGTGTGTAGAGAGAGTAGAGCAGGGGACTCAGGACACAGCCCTGTGGAGCTCCCACACTCAGGGTGATGGAGGTGGAGGTGAACTGGCAGATCCAGTGGCAGAGAGAAGAATTCAGGCTGAGATCCAGGAGTTTGGCGGTTAGCTTAATGGGAACTATGGTGTTAAAGGCTGAGCTATAGTCAATAAATAGCAGCCTTACGTAGTTCCCACTTTTGCTGTCGATGTGAGTGAGGGAGGAGTGGAGGACATGAGAGATGGCATCTTTAGTCGATCTATTGGGACGATAGGCAAACTGAAGAGGGTCCAAAGTGTCAGGAATGAAAGAGCAAATGGTGTTTTTAATGAGTCTCTCAAAGACCTTCATGACTATAGACGTGAGAGCCACTGGACGATAGTCATTTAGGCAAGAGGGTTTACTGTTCTTAGGGACAGGGATGATGGTGGATTTTTTGAAGGAGGTGGGGACCACAGATGTAGCGAGGGAACTCATTAAAGATGGATGTAAACAACCCGGTGAGCTAATCAGCACAGGACCGCAGAACACGACCTGAAATACCATCCGGCCCGGCAGCTTTCCTGACATCCACACGCTTGAGTGCTCAGAGTGGCAGTGTCTCTCAGAAGTCAAGATGGGCAGAGGATCACCAATTCCCCCAATGCTGCGGACAAAAATAGTGGAGCAATATCAGAAAGTTATCATCATCTACAGTGCATAATATCATCCAAAGATTCAGAGAATCTGGAACAATCTCTGTGCGTAAGGGTCAAGGCCGGAAAACCATACTGGATGCCCGTGATCTTTGGCCCTTGGACGGCACTGCATCACATACAGGAATGCTACTGTAATGGAAATCACAACATGGGCTCAGGAATACTTCCAGAAAACATTGTCGGTGAACACAATCCACCGTGCCATTCGCCGTTGCCGCTAAAACTCTATAGGTCAAAAAAGAAGCCATATCTAAACATGATCCAGAAGTGCAGGCGTTTTCTCTGGGCCAAGGCTCATTTAAAATGGACTGTGGCAAAGTGGAAAACTGTTCTGTGGTCAGACCAATCAAAATTTGAAGTTCTTTTTGGAAAACTGGGACACCATGACATCTGGACTAAAGAGGACAAGGACAACCCAAGAAAGACACCATCAATGCTGAAAGGTATATCCAAGTTCTAGAACAACATATGCTCCCATCCAGATGTCGTCTCTTTCAGGAAGACCTTGCATTTTCCAACATGACAATACCAGACCACATACTGCATCAATTACAACATCATGGCTGCGTAGAAGAAGGATCCGGGTACTGAAATGGCCAGCCTGCAGTCCAGATCTTTCACCCATAGAAAACATTTGGCGCATCATAAAGAGGAAGATGTGACAAAGAAGACCTAAGACAGTTGAGCAACTAGAAGCCTGTATTAGACAAGAATGGGACAACATTCCTATTCCTAAACTTGAGCAACTTGTCTCCTCAGTCCCCAGACGTTTGCAGACTGTTATAAAAGAAGAGGGGATGCCACACAGTGGTAAACATGGCCTTGTCCCAACTTTTTGAGATGTGTTGATGCCATGAAATTTAAAATCAACTTATTTTTCTTTTAAAATGATACATTTTCCGAGTTTAAACATTTGATATGTCATCTATGTTGTATTCTGAATAAAATATTGAAATCTGAAACTTCCACATCATTGCATTCTGTTTTTATTCACAATTTCTACAGTGTCCCAACTTTTTTGGAATCGGGTTTGTAAGTTACTGCATAATACATTTTTAACGAGCAGAATAATACAGCATCACGGTACACATTTTTAGCTATGTCTTTTAACTCTTATAGTATTTTGAAGGACAAAAACATAAACTTTAACTATTGGCTTTTTACATCGTCAGCCTTCACTTTACTCTGCGTGAGGCCCTGATGAGGCGTGAGGCCCTGTGCGGTTGCACTCTTGGCACAGCCCTTGCGATGGTACTGCTTACAGCTATGCAATGGGTATCCAATTGTTGGCAGTAGCTACAGTACACCTAGAAGAGAAGTAAAAGAAGGGTTAGAAGTTGTTAACATTATGTTTGGCATGACTGTCAGTATTGTATGGAGCTGTAGTTGGACTGGATTTGTGAATGATGGTGCCGGCTAAACCCAAAAGAATCACATTCTTGTTGCTTCCTTTAAGAGTCTTCAATAGAGGTGAATGGAAATGAGCTCATGTATGGGAGACACTCAACCATTGTGTATACTTTCGCCTGGCTCTGCAGCGTGAGCCTCCGCTGACTGCGCATGCTCCTCCCCAACCGGACGAGGCATTTATACTTGATGCACTCGCCGTTGTACTATTCTTAGAAACGACAGAGGAGGACTCAGAGTAATTGTTCTATAAACCATCAGGAAACAGCTGTGATGCAGATCGGATGCTGAGACGTGCAAAAAGTTACAAAAAATGCGCTGCACACCGCCACACGCTCGTGCGGACGCTGTCGAGTATAAACAAGGCTTCACTCAGCTCTGAAGAACAACTCTGAATGAGTGAAAGCATGCGGCTCCTTATATACCTTATATGCTGGGGAGTGGCATGCAAATTTAACTCGCCAATTCTCATTTGCCTTTTCTGAAGTATCAGAGGTGTTTTTAGCTCCTAAGTGCGACCTCTAGTGTCATCACATTGACACCATGTCGATGTGATTGGCAGATGAAGAGCAACATGCTAAAATATTTAGAAAACAATAACAATTGTACAGCCACCTAACTGTATAGCTACATGCTAACAACAATCAAAACACCATAGCAACTACATAGCAACACTCTGTCAACAACTTAGCTGTACAGCTACATGCTAAAACAAGAAGAACACAATTGCAACTGCACAGTAACACTCTGACAAGCACTTAATTGTATATAAACATGCTAAAACACTTGGAACATCATAGAAATTCCATAGTAACACCCTGACAACCAACCAGCTGTACAACAACATGACACAAACCATAACAATGGCATAGTAACACTTTGACAAACATGCAGCTGTATAAAAAACATGATACAAACATTCAGAACACCATAGCAACTGCATAGCAACACTCTGACAACCATCCAGTTGTACACTCACCTAAAGGATTATTAGGAACACCATACTAATACTGTGTTTGACCCCTTTCACCTTCAGAACTGCCTTAATTCTACGTGGCATTGATTCAACAAGGTGCTGAAAGCATTCTTTAGAAATGTTGGCCCATATTGATAGGATAGCATCTTGCAGTTGATGGAGATTTGTGGGATGCACATCCAGGGCACAAAGCTCCCATTCCACCACATCCCAAAGATGCCTATTGGGTTGAGATCTGGTGACTGTGGGGGCCATTTTAGTACAGTGAACTCATTGTCATGTTCAGGAAACCAATTTGAAATTATTCGACTTTTGTGACATGATGCATTATCCTGCTGGAAGTAGCCATCAGAGAATGGGTACATGGTGGTCATAAAGGGATGGACATGGTCAGAAACAATGCTCAGGTAGGCCGTGGCATTTAAACAATGCCCAATTGGCACTAAGGGGCCTAAAGTGTGCCAAGAAAACATCCCCCACACCATTACACCACCACCACCAGCCTGCACAGTGGTAACAAGGCATGATGGATCCACGTTCTCATTCTGTTTACGCCAAATTCTGTCTCTACCATCTGAATGTCTCAACAGAAATCGAGACACATCAGACCAGACAACATTTTTCCAGTCTTCAACTGTCCAATTTTGGTGAGCTTGTGCAAATTGTAGCCTCTTTTTCCTATTTGTAGTGGAGATGAGTGGTACCCGGTGGGGTCTTCTGCTGTTGTAGCCCATCCGCCTCAAGGTTGTGCGTGTTGTGGCTTCACACATGCTTTGCTGCATACCTCGGTTGTAACGAGTGGTTATTTCAGTCAAAGTTGCTCTTCTATCAGCTTGAATCAGTCGGCCCATTCTCCTCTGACCTCTAGCATCAACAAGGCATTTTCGCCCACAGGACTGCCGCATACTGGATGTTTTTCCCTTTTCACACCATTCTTTGTAAACCCTAGAAATGGTTGTGCATGAAAATCCCAGTAACTGAGCAGATTTTGAAATACTCAGACCGGCCCGTCTGGCACCAACAACCATGCCACGCTCAAAATTGCTTAAATCACCTTTCTTTCCCATTCTGACATTCAGTTTGGAGTTCAGGATATTGTCTTGACCAGGACCACACCCCTAAAAGCATTGAAGCAACTGCCATGTGATTGGTTGATTAGACAATTGCATTAGTGAGAAATTGAACAAGTGTTCCTAATAATCATTTAGGTGAGGGTATAAGATTAAAATAACATCAGATTTGTATTATTTTAAATAAACACTAAAACTTGAGAAATTTACTTTTGCTATGGTTAAAAAAATGTTCAGTGATATCTTCCAAAAGATTTTTTTTTTTTTTTACTTTTGACACTTTTTTTTTTTCTCTAAATAGTGTTGCTACGGCAACTAGTAAATACACTAAGTTTCGTCATCCTGGCATGTGTGGAAAGTTTTAAACCATGTGTATTACAACTACCCGCGATAGGTTGTGCCCCGTTCTCCCCTACTCCACACTGAACACCTTAGCATCATGCATGATAAGCGAATTATAATGTTTTCAATATGCTGTAATTTTAATCTCATACAAATGTTGTGGATAATGATGACAGAAAGTAGTCTGCTACACAGAACAGTCACACGAGCTTGACCAAGGCTCTCCGCCATTGTCAAATATGAAGGCACAAAGGAAACAGGATCTTTACTTGGCAGACTGCCTACACAGCATTTTAATCCTCTCTTTGACAACACATTACCAGACATACAAACACACTCTCTCTCTGCCAGACCACTGAGAGTAAGACATGGCCCTCTGATATTGTGTGACAAGCTACCATATGTGAGCGTATGTTGTCAAAAATAGGATTAAGTCACCCAGAGGGTCATATGCCATTTAGAGTGAAGAATTACTTGCTTGCTAGGCAGGGATTAAACATATCCTATGAGGCTTGGACAATAATGGGCCTGTTGCAGTGCCATAGAGTTTTCCCCAAGAGGACTGACATAATTACAAAAATAGAATTAAATAAATAGTTAATCTGATGGTTAACATTTTGTCATCATTTACTCACCCTAGACGTAATGGTTTTTATACTGTACAAACTGTATATTCCATCCCCTTACACTAACCCTACCCCTAAACCTACCCATCACATGAAACTTTCTGCATTTTTAAATTTTCAAAAGAACTCATTCTGTATGATTTATAAGCTTTTGTATCCATGGGGACCTCAATTTAGGTCCCCACAGTGATGCACGCACGCTATTGTTGTGTTTTCATGTTTTATGGGGACATTCCATAGGCGTAATGGTTTTTATACTGTATAAACTGTATTTTCTATCCCCCTGCACTACCCTTCTCTACCCCTGCCCCTAAACCTACCCATCACAGGAAACATTCTGCATTTTTACATTTTCAAAAAACATCACTGTATGATTTATAAGATGTTTTCCTCATGGGGACCAAAAAATGTCCCCACAAGGACAAGGATTTTGGATATTGGACATTTTGTCCCCATTAGGTGTGGTTTACCAGGACGCACACACACACACACACACACACACACACACACACACACACACACACACACACACACACACACACACACACACACACACACACACACACACACACACACACACACACACACACACAATTATTTGACAGAATATACAAGCTACTTTTTTCATATATATGATGAGTGCAACCCTCAAAAAACAATGTTTTTGAGTACAACCACTGTATAGAACAAAAGTCACTGTCCTAAATAGAGCCCTGTTTCTCTTTCATTGAATTGAAGCCTGGACATTGTACTAAACAACTTAAATATAAAATAATAAATATAAACAATAAAAGAAAAAAAGTTTTAGACTACATTAATGTTAAATAATGTATGGGGGTGGTGGGGTTATCTATCCCTTTAATGCCAATACTAATAACTTGCACTATTAATAATCATTTTCGTCAGGGTTGTGGGAATTGTACTTTCTGTGGTATGAATTTATTCGAGAGTTCTTGGCATTTAGTTGGCACAGGTTCTGCTGTGGCCTTGGATGCCAGCACACTCCACCCTCTATGGAAAACTGCTGTGGGTTTTTGTGCCTCGAGTCAGAGTGTCCATTTCTAGAATTCGAATGGACCCCTACATCCCCTCTGAAACAGTCAGTTACAGAAGCTGTTTGTCTCAAACTTTGCCTGAACCAGATGTAAACGAAAGCAGTTTAAACCTGAACTATGCAGCTCCAAAAACACAATTTCATCCATGTATTTACTTTCCTTAATGGATCCCTGTAACTGACCCAGAGACATTTATTTGTAAAGCTGATTTGTGGAAACAGGAATGCATTCCTTGCAGACATCAATATTTGCTTTTTGATTATCCCCTTTTTGATAGCTGGAGCGAGGCGGCGTGTGAAGTTGCAGGACGTTGGGAAAAAGAAAAGCTGTCCACTGTTACGGCATTAAAATCACAGACATCACAGCTGTGGGACAGAAGGTAATGCTGCTGCTCACAAAATATGAGATGTTGGATCACGAGGACCCGGTTTTAATACAAGCTTTGTCCTTTCCCTAACCATTCCTACACTTTCCTGCCTTTTAATGTTCTGTTTATGAAGGCTAAAATATATTTAAAATCATGGTCATTCAGTCTGCCTTTGGTTGTGTTAACCCTTCACCCAACTGTCAATTGTTCACGGAGCCTCGCACATGATACATACGTGGCCACGTTTTATTGATTTGTTCCATACTTCCATTGTTTTAATTTAATTAGGTCATGGCCTAGATTCAACTAAAATGAGAGAATAAATGTAGTGTATTTTAGTTACATCTGAGTTTATATTAAGTCATTTATGAATTTCTCAGTAAAATGTAATGTTACAGCTACAATATATCATTGTAATACAATATTATATTATATATTTTTAAGTTGTGTTGCGTTATTTCTTATGCATATGTTATCACTATTCTAATTCATTTCTATGTAAAGCACTTTGAATTGCCATTGTGTATGAAATGTGCTATATAAATAAACCTTGCCTTGCCTTGCCTAATGAAAATGGTTTTATTTAGTTTTAATTTTCATTAACAATAATAACACTGCCTGTAATTTTTGAATGCCCACAGGAAAACAGAGTACAGACTGATTTGGGATGCCTTTGTGTTGTCCTTGTTCCCTGAAGATATGTCCCAGCTGTAATGGGCCGGCTGGGCTCCAGAGTCAGTGTGTAAAAATAAAGAGCAGAACAGTTGCTCACAGCTGTGAGCTCTACTTTCACCCTCCACAGCTGCGCCACTTCACTTCTCCTCCTCTCTCACACCATCCTCCACCACGCAACAGCATGCACACAAGCGATGCCCACCACATGAGTTTTCATCAGCAGTTTGCTATGCTACAAGTGTGAATGTAAATACTTTACAAGAGTTCTTTGGATAATCTCCCCCACCATAGTGAATGTTTCCAACAATAATACAGTTTAATATAGACTTGCCTTGACTGAATATTGTCTACCAGTGGTGTGAGTTTGTGACAGGACCATTTTGACTAACATTGCAGGGATGATATTTTTGTAGGCCAAAACGAGTTAGCATTTTAGCACTTTCAGTTCCATTGTCCTGAAATCAGTGGCTTTTTGAATGGGTTTTTGAATAAGGGTCTGTTAACACAGGATTAAGATATTTTCATTTTTTATTCTCTAACATAAAATACATCAGTAATACCCCCTTCTGATTTTTTAAAGCTTTTATTTGTCTTGAAAAAGGCGACTGCTAGCCAGTGGCTAAATGTCAGAGACGTTAAAACATCATCACACCGAACAGGTAAACTGATCTACTCACTAGACAACTTTTACAGAATCATGTTTTATAATCGCAATTATTCTAGCCCAGTAAAGGGGCTGACCGCCCAGGCATGCATCTAGGCAAGTCAAGCCAAATCACCTTTATTTATATAGTGCTTTTAACAAGTCCAATTGTTTCAAAGCAGCTTCACATTGTTAACAGGAAAATAATGCAACAGAATTTGTATAGCCGTTCAGGTGAAACTGTGATGTTATCCAGCTAATTTCAAGTATCATATAGTGTCAATGCGGGCAGATCGGTAATATAGTTGAAATTTAGGTGTCCCCAACTGAGCAAGCCAAAAGCCAGAGGCAATGGTGGCAAGGAACCAAAACTCCTTCAGGGTCAGAATGGAGAAAAAATCCTTGGGAGAAACCAGGCTCAGTCGGGTTGCAGTTCTCCTCTGGCCGACGAACAAACAGTGTATGATTATAATTCTGACAACATTCCAGGTCTTAATTCATATTAGGTAAATAGATATTCGTAAGATTATTTGAAAGATTGGAGTCATCACGCTGAAGACGGGTTTAATGAGGATGTCGTGTCGATGCAGCATTTACGGGGGGAGTTTATTTGACACGCTCTCTGCAGACATTTCAGGGATGCGTTGGTCATGTCCAGGCGCTGGTCCACCATCTGATCTGGATACGCCCGGATCCGGCTGACTGCAGTAAACCTCAGGATAAACAGAGAGACTAACATTAGCGTAGATGCCATTCTTCTTATGATGCAATGAGTACATCAGGTGTTATGGGAAGTGTTCCCGGTTCCGGCTGACCTAGTTAATGCAGCCTAACAATCATTTACTGATTTGAACAATAGAGATTGATAATGTTTTATGTGTAAGCCATAGTAAAGAGATGCGTTTTTAGTCTAGATTTAAACTAACAGAGAGTGTCTGCTTCCGGAACAATGCTAGGAAGACTGTTCCAGAGTTTAGGCGCTAAATAGGAAAAGGATCGACCGCCTGCAGTTGATTTTGATATTCTAGGGATTATCAACTGGTCAGAGTTTTGAGACCGCAATAGAAGTGATGGAGTATAATGCTAATCTAAAGTAGGGGAGCGCGGGGCACAACCTGACGCGGGGTTAGTTGTAACACACATGGTTTAAAACTTTTCACATTATGCCAGGATGACGAAACTTTGTGTATTTACTAGTTGCCATATCAACATTATTTAGAGAAAAAATTGTGCCAAAATTAAAAAATCTTTGGAAGATATCACTGAACATTTATTTAACCATAGCAAAAGTAAATTTCTTACTCAAGTTAATTTTTCATGTAGATGACAAAACACAGCTGAATGCGGTGTAAAACTCTTCCAGCAAGACAGATCTCCTGTTTATAATTCTCTTTTGGTGATTGGAAGAGTGATCGCTGTCCGCAACCACTGGGCCCCATTTCGACCCCTTTGATCTGTGATATAGTAAAAACATTTTAACTTGGAAGTCTTTAAATACATACACCTGAATAGACATGGACAAAAATAAAAAAATAAAACAGCAATTAACCACACATGACTCTCTGAAAAACACACTGAACAATGAGAACACACTGTAAGCACCAACATAAATCAACAAAAGTAACCAAAAAGACAACACATTATAAAAAAACAATACAATATCAAAATAATCAAAAAATATTCTAATGAAGTCCTTTTGACGAAGTTTGTAGTGTATATACACGTATAGCGATTGGGTTGTTTTAAGCAAACATTTAACCCAACTGCTGGGTTAAAACAACCCATTTACTGGGTTTGTCCATTTTTAACCCAGCTTGGGTTGTTTTTAACCCAGCATTTTTTTTTGAGTGTATATAAAAGCCTCCCTTTGTAAAAGTAACTTGTTGATGTCACCTCTTCTTCTTTGTATCTTAACTTGTTCAGTTGCTTCTTTGGCTATCCATGTTTTTAAACTGTTGTGTTTTTCCTATATAGGCCATACCACATGGGGTACTTGATCATATAAATAACATAAACTGTTATATTATGTTATATGAAATAGCTCCATTAATTTTCCATTGTTGTCTAATGCAAATAACTAAAGAAATGGCACTTTGTTGTAAAGTTACACTGTACAGGTAAAAATAGGCTGTCCAAAATTATATATATATATATATATATATATATATATATATATATATATATATATATATATATATATATATATATATATATATATATATATATATATATATATATATATATATATTTCTGCTTGTCACAGAAATTACACACTTTACCTTTAAAGGCAAAACTTCTTGTGCTTCACTTCCCCCTTCTGGGTGGTGCAAGATGCCAGGTCGTCCCTATGGACGGAGCAGGACTATAACTTGTGCTCTGTCGGCTGATCATTGGAGAGCAGGGACAGAGATGGGACACAAGGTCAGCTGGTAATCAGCAGACAGAGCAGCAGGCCTCTCTAATGAAGATGCCTGGCATGGCTGACAAGCTAAAGCACAAGCAGGAGGGTTGAATGAAAGAGAGTCATATGCTAATAGATGTCACTGTGATGACAGGATTAGGCCAAGCTGTGCCAGGCATGTAGCCTCCATGCCAGCCACCAGGAATTCCATCTCATCTGCTTTGAATTTTTAGCTATCTTTATAACAGATTTCTGTCATTTCTGAACTGTAAGTGACATATCACAGAAGTTAAAATGATATCTAGATTTAAAAATAAATAAATAAATGTGAGTATGTACAATGAGTGTTGTGGGTAGTTGCCAAAGTCAAGGTACAGTCACATTTACTGTTGCATTTGTCAAAAATCCAGTAATTAAATAGGTAACACTTTATTTTGATGGTCCTTTTTTTGAACATTCTGTTGACTATAAGTAACTTTGCAACTACATGTCAACTTATTCTAACCCTAACCCTACCAGTCTACTAAAACTCTAACGCTCTAATGATACTTAGTGGACATGTAGGTGCAACGCTACTTATAGTCAACAGAATATGTTAAAGGGACCATCAAAATAAAGTGAAACCATTAAATCCAGTAATTTCAACTGGAATCCACAAGATGGAGAATTTTCCTATGCAGATTTCGCAATGAATTCACATTGTTTATGTAAATTACCTTGTTGACCAACAGAAAGCTGCTTGGATAAAAGGGACTTCTATGTGAGCTGTGCTTCATACTACACTATTGACAATAGACAATGAAGTAAATAATCAAACTCTAATCTAAATTAAAAGAATAAAATAAAGAACATAAAAATCTAATTTAGTATCGGACAAAGTGGGCCTTCGAGTCAAAAATGCTGAGAACCACTGCTCAAATTACAACATTGTGACATAATTGATTATCACAAATAAAAACTGTAACTCTGTTGAGGGACTTACAGTGGCCACATTTTTGAGGATTTACAAAGGAAAATGTGAAGTATATAATTTATAAAAGCATTTGCATGCATTCTTCTGTTACAATGTATTTTATTTGTATTACTTGTATTATTTGAGCTGTTGTTTGAGTGTGTGTGTGTGTGGGGGTGTTAGCTTATTATGAGTAACCTTAGATGACAGACTCTGCACTATTTAAAGAGCCCATCAGCAACTCGCCTACCATGTACTGGGTGCAGTGCCTGCTACAATTTCATTAGCGCCAACTGAACAATGCACAGCATGCTCTCTCTACCCCTATAACTATTCACTCATATGAAACCTTTGCTTTTCTCTCATTTATCTGTAACAAATTTATTTTGAAAATATTCAAAATAAAATGAAAGCCTTAATATTTCTCAGTCAGCACATATTTCAAATCAAACTTTTAATCACAGGGTATAGTTCACCCAAAAATGGGTGAATTTTTTTTTTTTTCATCATTTACTCCAAACCTGTATGACTTTCTTCTGCAGAACACAAAGCAATATATTTTGAATTTTGAAACAATTTTGGTGACTGTTGACTTCAGACATTACTCAAACATCTTTTCATGAGTTTGTGTGCCCATATAATCTTAGTGAAAGTGGTAAACAGATTTGGCTTGCTGTCTGCTATAGAGGGGCCTGGAGAGGATATTCTACCCGAGCCCGATTGCCCCCCTATAACAGACAAAATTGCAAAAAAATAAAAAAAAATAAAGGAGGAGCAGGGGAGGAGGAGGGATGCTGCAGGAACTAACAACGGGAAGAGGTAAGCTGCTGGTTTTATACCTTGGTATTAATTGGAAGATTAGATAGGCGTACTCCACCCGAAATTATGTTTAATAACTTCACTTGTGCTCCACAGAAGAAATAATGTCACACAGGTTTAAACAAATGTGCGCACATGATGACAGAATTTTCATTTTTGAGTGAATTAACCCTAAAATAAAATAAAATTATTTCATCATTTTCGTACCATGTTGTCATACTAAATCCATCAAACACATAAAAGCAGATGTTTAAGATGCACTCTAAAAAGTGCTGGGTTAAAAACAACCCAAGTTGTGTTGAAAATGGACTAACCCAGCGACTGGGTTGTTTTAAGCAAACATTTAATCCAACCGCTGGGTTAAAACAACCCATTTACTGGGTTAAAACAACCCAATCGCTGGGTTGTTTTAGTATACAATTATACAAAAAAAAAATGTCCTGGCAGTGAATAGGAGCCCAAAATTTGAAGCCCAAAAAAGTGCATCCATCCATTATAAAAGTACTCCACACGGCTCCGGGGGGTTAATAAAGGCCTTCTGAAGCGAATCGATATGTTTGTGTAAAAAAAATATCCGTATTTAACACGTTATAAAGTAAAACATCCATATCTTCCAAAACTGGTGTATGATGTCGGACGTATAGTAAGAGTTTTGAACTCTTGGCATTACACTTTCTTCGTAAAACTGAATATGGAAGGCAGTCCGCCGGAAGCTAGATATTTTACTTTATAAAGTTTTAAATATGGATATGTTTCTTACACAAACCCATCGATTCACTTCAGAAGGCCTTTATTAACCCCGGAGCCGTGTGGAGTACTTTTTATAATGGATGGATGCACTTTTTTTGGGCTGCCATTCACTGCCATTATAATGCTTGGATTACCCAGGACATTTTTAAATATAATTGTATTCATCTGAAAGAAGAATGTCATATACACCTATAGGATGACTTTAGGATGAGTAAATCATGGGGTAATTTTCATTTTTGAGTGAATTATTCCTTTAAGTTATACAATAATTGTGTGAGGAAAAGACCAAAATTGCTGCCACAGCTTCCAAATCTCACTCAAATGTACTGCACACTATTTGTCATCAGTACAAAGACGAAACAAGAGCCAATGAGTAACAACATCAGAAAATCATACAGGTTTGGAACAATTACATTTTAGTTACATCTGTTCATCATATAAAGCAAGGATATTTTTTTCAGAAGCCTTGGATTAATCCGTTCAATTCATATTGATTACCTTTACTATATCTTTAAGAACTTTTAAAGCATCAAAGTTTTAGGGTAATAGAATGTTAAGGGAAAGCCATGAATTACATGATCTTAAATCCCTTAATTTGTGTTTCAAAAATAAACTAAAGTCTTAATTGGAACAACATGAGTAAATTATGATTTTTGGGGTGAACTTTCCCTTTAAGGTAAAGTTTTACGCTTCTTTATTTATGAGCCTTGTGTTTTCAGTGGTGTCGTGGCACTCTGACCTTGTGTCTCTTGGACAGGATGCATTCTGACAGAAGCAGGTGCTACAAGTGCCAAGCCTGATATTGCCACCCCCTTTAGACTCAGTTAGTAGCAGTACACACTCAAAAGTAAAAGTGCCAGGATGAACTAAAAAGGGCTTTTTGCAGCAATGCCACAGAAGAACCCATTTTTGTGTGAAAAATCTCTTTATAGTCTATAGAACATTGTTCCTCTACAAACAGTGCAGTGGGAAGGTTCCATGGATTCTTCATGGAACTGTACACCCTGACAAAGATCCATTTAAGAACCTTTATTTTTAAGAATGAAAATGGAGAACACTTCACACAGCAGCATGCTACCCAAAGAGTCTGCACACTTCGCTTCTCTTTACACAGGGACAGGTGGTCTGAGGGACAGTGAGCTCTGTTTAATCCAAGTGCCTGCTTCAAGGGCTGTGAACACAGGAGTGCTGATAACTGACATTATGTTCTCACTATATCCTTCCAGATCAGATGAAGGCCATGTGATCATGCGTGTCAGTGCTGTAACTGATTACCAGTGCTGGGGGGTGTAACTTGAGTTACATAATCAGATTACTTTTTTCAAGTAACTAGTAAAGCACTTTTAAATTTACAACAAAATATCTGTTACTTTTTCAAATAAGTAACGCAAGTTACTTTGTTTTCCCTTTGTTTGTTTTTTGACTGACAGCTCTCATGTCTCGATGTTGAGAAAAATCGGGAGTAAGTGCAGAGGCATTGTGTGTGAACATGATGGTTATTGTAGTTCTAGACTAAATGTGAGCATGCATTTACTCATCACACAAAAAAGATTCAGCATTCCTTAAAATGAATAAAATCAGTGAAATGCAAAATCAAAATACTATGCAAACCTCCAATAATTAAATATGTTAAATAAAATAAATATTTTTACGCATTTAATATTACTTTTTATATATTTAATCTCACTTTATTGACCAATGTACTTGCTTATGACCTTCAATGATTCAGTTAAACCATAAGCAAAAATTTACTTAAAATTTGTTAAACTTTCTTCTCCTGCATCCTATTCTTCTGCAATCCAGTTTGTTTGTATACTGTACATGGGTGAATTTGCATTTCCTTAAGCCTTATTTAAATTCTGGTGTGAAAGGGCCTTTACATTTGCCCACAAAATTTATTTTTGTTATTAAAACAAACAAACAAACAAACAAACAAACAAACAAACAAACAAGCCCAGGTGAGAGAAAAAGAATTACACATTACTTTCTTAAAAAGTAACGTAATTAGTTACTTTTTAAGGAGTAACGCAATATTAAAAATGCATTCCTTGTCAAAGTAACTTTCCCCAACACTGCTGATTACATGTAATCTTGATTACATAATCATATTCCAAAAATTAAGTACTTGTTGTTAAATAATATTACATTTTAAAATACTCATATTCAGACTACAGTTACTTTTCTATTGATTACATGTTTTCATGTTAATCTCACAATGCATTGATTCTCCTACTTTTTTTATCGTTTAAAAATGTCCTTTCTAAAAAAGCCTACTGCTTATACATTCAAAAGGTCTTCCAGGTTTGTGGAATTGCACACACAGACTAGCCACTGGTCACACAGCATTTGATCAGTGTTTTCTCAAATTTGATTATTTAAAAAACTCCGGACAAACAAAAGCTTTTACCTTTCAAATACATTAAATGTACAAATTTATGTAATTTCATATTTACATGTGATGCAGGATTCCCCAACTTTTTGTCAGCTGAACCTCATTAAACTGTACTTACTTGTACCCACTGAGATTTTAAGTTGCTGGTTAATGGTCACATGACATGCAGGTAAACAAATACAATCTTTCATCTTTGTTTTTAAATATATATATATATATATATATATATATATATATATATATATATATATATATGATTTAATCACTTAGATTTACATTAAGCTCATGAACCCATTGCTGACATAATGTACTATTTAATGCACTTTATGTTGTTGATAACAAAGAATGTAAGAGTTCAGAGTAAAAAGTAATCTAAAAGTAATCAGATTATATTACCTTAAATGTGTAACGTATGGGTTACATTACTAACTTTGTCATGTAATTTGGCAGCACAAATGGTAGAGAATAAATCTGCAGAGGGCTAAGTAACTATATTTCCCATGAATCAAATGACTGACCTACCATGTTTTATGACGTGTGGTTTATGTTTAAAGATTAGATGGTGCCCTCTGCTGTTCATTCATGTGCATGTACAGTGGCCCCACTGGCTGCATTAGAAAACTAAGTGACATCTGCAAATAAATGATGCTCGAGCTTCTCAGAACTGATCCTTTTGTGCAGTAACTTTTAACCAACTCTTTCAAACCCATTTGAGTGGATGTGTATTTTTTCATATTAACTTTGAATGTGATCCATTAATGTCTGACAAAACTGATGTCTAAATAAGTTTCTCCCCTATATTTTTATGATAGCGCATATGAAATGATAGCACAAACACTATACATATATAATTTGCTATACTACAATAACCATGTCTTTATTAAGCAAATCCAGAACAGAAATAGTGAGTATTTACATGCATAATACAGTATTACATAACAGTATTACAATACTTATTACATTAAAAAAAGAAAAAAAAAGCTTTCAAACAATACAAAAATGTACTATTCACATATAAACACAAATGCTATGAACAGCATTATTACAAACGCTCAAGGTGTAATGTTTCTATGCAGAAGACTCTGAGTTTAATTGTGTTGAGGTGTTGATGAGATCTCTGGTAAAGTCTCTCTGCCTCCTGCATGCGCTTATGGGCCCTCTGAAACGCTTTCTGAAATCACAAACACACACCAGATCAGAAAAGAAATATATCCTGGAAAATAAGATATATTGTCATTCTATACTTTACATTTTCTGAAGTCTGCACAACGGCAAAGGTATTGTGGGTGGTTAGTAGGGCATTGCTGGATGGTTGCTTTAGTGGCCTAAATCAAAAGAGCCCACCAAGGCACTATGATATTTTACACCTATTGTATGTTTCGGTTCTCCCCTAATGTATGTCTAAAGGTGCGGTCTCATTTACTGTTGCACAGCTAAGTTTTGCAAGCTTAAATTCAGTCATTCCAATAGGATCTTGCACAATTTCTTTCATGTTCCAGTTGGTCACGTAAATTTCCACACACTGATCAACAGAAAGCTGCTTAGTTTGAAAGTGACTTCTGTGTGAACAACGTTGTATACATCTCACGATATGGACCTTCTTTTGCCCGTAAAATTCAAAAGAACAATTTCTTCAAATAATTCTATTCTATTTTTATTTTGCTCTTGATTAGTTTAACCATTAAAGTAATACATTTGAAGTAGACATTGGCTACCTATTAAGCCTTTCAGCACAATAAAGTAAAAAGAGATTTTGTGCCATTAAATAACCCCAAACAGCAGTCAATATCAAACAATAATAATATATTTTATTATAGTGTTTTTTAAGTACTGTATATAAACTACATTGGCACAATCATCATAGATGAACCAGTCGACAGAAGTTACTAACAACAACATCTTTGTTTGTTTTTGTTCTGGGTGGCATGAGGGGGCTACGGAGGCCCTAAAGGACATGGTGATGGGAGGAAAAATATGAGATGAGAGGAAAAAAGAATTTTAATGCTTTTTCAAAAAAAGTGCATTCACAAAACATTCGAGTTCTTAGCTTAACAAATAAAGTTTCTTGGGGAACATAAAACTTTTTTATGAGGAATGCAAAAGCATTCAAATATATAATTTTCTCCCATTTCATATATATATATATTTTATCACCTTAATAGTAGCCTACATTGTGAATGTAACCCCATTTGGAGCACTGGTGTTCCAAATTTGGTAATCTGAAAAAGTGTGTATCTGGATCAGGGTGATCAAATCTAATTTTGCTTTGATAAACGAGTAAGATTACCTGATCCTGGTTAGCAAAACATGGGATTTCCAAATCTAGACAATTCTGATCCAGATTAAACTTTTGGAATGACAATATAATAAAATAATTAATTCCAGAATTTTCAAGAACTGAATGTTCTTCAGAGTTCATACTTTTAAGACCATGATTACAGGGTAATTTTTACTATTTTAAAAATTATTTTTGACTCACAAATACCAATTCCCAGCTATTTCTACCAATTCCCAACTATTTCTATCTATATAAATTCCTATTACTTTTTAATTAGACTATTTTAATTTTAAGGCATCTTATGGTCCTTTGAAATGCACCCAAGTGGGCCCTGTCCACCTTGTTGAGAACTACTTTAACACTGTGTCCACACTGGAAGCGACCATTTCAGATCTATTTGTCATTTGTATCAGAAGTAGCGTGAGGGCTTGAAATATAGCATCACTGATTATAATGGGTTCTATTTGCTTTTGTCACGACGTGCCGCTCAAGTCTGGTGTAGACGCAGTGTAGGATTAACCATTACTTTTCTTAGCAATTAGACTTATGATTTTCACTTGATAAAATGACTGAATCCTCAACAAAAGGCATGATTTGAGGTATCACTAATTCCCGTAGCATAAACTGGGTTGAACGAAATAAGTAAGGGTGCGTGTGCTAACTCCTAACCTTAAATATAAACATTTACTTACCTTGCAATTACCTCAGTAAACAGCACTAATGAATAGAAATAAAAGTTTTAACTGAAGTTATTTAGACTTGCCTTACCCAGAACATTATAGACCGAGCCCTGCTGACTGTGCCCTCCCAACTGATCCAGAACAGTCTGTCTCCTTTTCTTCAGGGTGCTGGCATCAATAAAAGCCCTGAATAAAAGTACAACAAGCTCTTATAATCTCAAAGGGACAAAATAGTACTGCTGCAGTAACAAAATGCATGATTCACTGATTGTGTTGACCAACCTGGCATGCTGGATACAATTAAGAGTAAAGGTCACACTTCCAGTGGTTTGAGTGCGAAAGCCAAAGCGACTCAATCGCTCTCCCTAAAAATAGAAGCAAACTGAATTAATGGACATGCTAATACAAAACTTCACAGCACAAAATGTTGTATAATGAGTCACCTTGAAAGTGCCAGGTACTCTGGCATAACTGATGTCCTCGAGTTCAGGTGCTCCACCGATGAAGAAGCGCCTCAGTTCAGCCACTGTGCCGGGCTGGAGGGGTCTCCATGTGCGGCAAGTCATTCTGTGACACCCTGAGAGCAAACAAAGCCACTATTGAACAAGCTGATACAAATATACTTTATAAAACCTACTTGTACAAAATGAATTGTGCTATAGTTAATTTAATATATATATATATATATATATATATATATATATATATATATGATATGATATCAGTTAATGTTTAGTTTAATCCTGCAGTTATTACTGTTTTTATGTTGATTTTAATCTTATGTGATATTGTAAAATAATGCTTTCCATTTTCTTATTATCAATACGATTTTTCTTATTATCTTATTATCAATATCTTTATAGAAAGTTAAATAGAACAGCATTAGAATTTATTTGAATTAGAAATATTATAATGAATGGTTGTATGTTGTATGTTTCCCAGTGTAACCATGCCACCCATATCCTAGGTTTACTCCCAAAGTTTAATGATCCTCAAATGCTGGTTACAAATTGGGGCATTAGTATAGTATGCTATACAGTACTTCATTCTCAGAAGAAATGTTTGTCCTACTTAGCTTTCATTTTAGAATCTGCTTAAGATTTTACCAGGTAGTTTTTTTTTACCAGGTAATTAATTTTCCAAAAAAAAAAAAAAAAAAAGGACAAAGAAAAGTGCATGTTTATGGTGCCAGCATGTCACTCACATCAAAATTTTACTCCCAAACAAAATAATTGCTTTGTGAATTTGGGTATGCATCATTCAAATGAACAGAATCAAAAGAACGATTATTTGATGAATTGAACATCACTATATTACACCATGCAGTACTTCAAAACAAAAGACTGTCCGACTCCTACCTGGTGTTGAGGGAATGACCAGGAATCCATAGCCCTCAGTTCGGTAGCGCTGCCAAAAATCCAGTGAGAGAACTTTGAAATAAAGCACAGGCCACTGGGATAATGACCCTGCACAGAAAATCAGCACCTTTGTTTAGTCACTGAAAGTGCATTGACAGTAGTGCTTCATTTTCATATCAGGTGGTTGTCTATGTAAATTATTTTTTTCATTCTTCAGTTACAGATATTCTGAGGCAATCAAATATCTCACCATCAGACTCATCTTCTTTATGGAAGAAGGTCTCAAAGCTGAATGGATAGGAAAAGAAGGCAACATCCTCCTATAAAACAGAGAACATGCTTACTCAAGTTCCATGAATACAGAGCCAGTTGATGGGGTCTACTAAAATGATGGGCTTACCTTTCCCATACTGCGTGTGCGACATGTCTGAGTCACACCAGACAGACACTGAACGGGAACACTGGACCAACCTGAAGAACATAGACCAGCCTCAACAGCATGAATAACAGTGTCATACTAAAGTCACATCATTAGTTTAACAATCACAATTTTTTTTTTTCTTCCACAATATAACTATTGTTTTATCCTGATGCTTTGTGCTTTCTTTAAAATAAGTGCCATTTGGTTAGATTTTGTCATCAAAAGCATGTCATGAATGCATTTATAAGTGTGGCTTAACTGTGTAAATAATGTTTGCCACTGTGAGTGTATGAGATTGACTTACTGTTTGGTAAATCCAGGAAGAAGTGGATGTAAAGATTGTCATACTCATAGCTCTGAGCAGAAACTAAAAGAAAAAAATTGCCTTAATATGATCCGAACAGTAACTTTTGAGACCCAGTTTGTACTACAAATTATTAATTAAAATATATTGCAGACGCTACAATTTAATATGCATATAATGTACTGATGTTATACTGCTTTCCCCAGTAAATATGGGCTAATTTTTAATGTATGATAACTGTCATACTTACCAATTTCTCCATTGACAATCAGGCCATAAGTATCCCTGGAGGTGGCTAAAGGAAATTTTTGGAGAATCAGAATGAAAAGGTTTACCTTATTTATTTGTATTATATTTTAAATCGTTTTTTTTAATATTATGACACCATGTATTTGGATAAGAATTGTAATTCTTACTATCTCAAAGTTCTAGCCAACCAGGCTGTTGAGGTAATTTTGTGACGTGTGTACAGCTAAAATAAAAAAATAAAAATAAATGTGCATGAATGATGAATCCACCAGACAAGTAGTTCAGCAATCCACCAATGAGTCTTAGGCCAGCCAATGAATTCTATAGTGCTCCAGGGACGCTGTGTGGGTGCAGTTTAAGATGCTTCGGCGAACAGAATCTGCTAAAAAGTAACCAAGAATGTCACATTGAGACTCTGCTCCAAATTCAAGGGTGATCTTAATAGAATATAAGCTCCAAACTGTGTTATTTTTAGTATCATTTATATACTGCTGTAGTATTTATTAATATTTCGAATTAAATATTATTTTCAGGTTATTTTCATTTTAGTTTACATTTAATAATTTTCTTTTAAATATAGCTTTAGTACTTACACTAAACCTATGTCCAAGTAGTTTCATAGCTGCACAAAAATAAATATCTCGAAGATGTGAAATCTAAAACCACCGCCCAGATGGATAACATAGTTTATTTAAATCTGAGCTGATGAGGCATAACATTATGACCACCTTCCCAATATTGCGCTGCCAAAACAGCCCTGACTCCATCGAGGCATGGAATCCACTAGACCCCCTGAAGGTGTGCTGTGGTATCTTGCACTGCATGTTAGCAGCAGATCCTTTAAGTCCTGTAGGTTGTGAGGTGGGGCTCTATGGATTGGACTTTGTTTGTTCAAGCACATCCCACAGATGCTCCATTGGGATTGAGAGATATGGGAAATCTGGAGGCCAAGCTAACAACTCAGACTTGTTGCTGTGCCTCCTCAAACCATTTTTGTTGTGGCAGGGGCGATTATCCCGCTGAAAGAGGCCACAGCCAAGGTACATGGTCTGCAACAATGCTTAGGTAGGTGGTACGTGTCAAAGTAACATCCACATGGGATGGTAGGACTCCAAGGTTTCAGCAGAACATTGCCCAAAGCATCACACCGCCTCCGCTGGCTTGCCTTCTTCCCATAGTGCATCCTGGTGCCATGTGTTCTAGGTAAACGACACACCCTGCCATCCACGTGATGGGCAAAGAACGTAATCCATCAGACCAGGCCACCTTTCTTCCATTGCCCGGGTCCAGTTCTGATGCTTCACGGTTTACTGTTGGTGCTTTCGG
>CM031947.1:39519033-39580271 GCA_018749465.1 Paracanthobrama guichenoti
GACAAGGTTAACTAAATTCAGAAAAGTGTTGATTATACAGTAGCATTATATTTGACGCGGCATGAAAGGTTACCATTGTAGCCGATCACACACATGTTGAGTTTATGAATGCAATGACTCGTTACTAGTAACTGATTTCTGCACCGTCACGAATGCTTTCATCATAACTAACAGTGCAACACAATTGCAAATAAGAGATTAGTTGGATCATAATGGAGTCCAGAACTCAGTCACTGATAAACTTGTTATTGACGATAGTATGATTAAAGTAAGTAGTATCTTTTTGATCAAGCTTATATATAATTTAATCAGCTTTAAATAACAGATTTTTTTTTTCTATTTTACTAAGAGAAACAATGTGACGCTGACTTTAGCCAATTGGGGTTTGATTTGATTGCACACAGACAAAGAACATCTTGACTGTACATGAATCATTACATCAGAAATCACTAATATCATCAGGCATTAGAATTAAAATACAACGCATTACATGTTGTCGTATTGCATTGTTGAGTCCATATTGAAAGCTCTGTTTGGAAAAGGCTTCGCACACCGAATTGTGACTATACCAGAGAATCGACAGTGAAACAAGAACAACATGCTCTAACTGAGACATTCACATTGTTGAAAAAACCAATAACCACATTCCTAGCATTAGATCTTGGAAGCAGGGGCGGATTTGGGGGCAAAAAGGGCCTGACTGGGAAAGTGGCCCAACATACCTAGTCCGCACTCCACCATAAACCCACCAGCTCATTATGCATGGTAAAATAATTTTAAACACCACTTACTAACATATAAATTTATTCATACAAAAAAGAGTAAACATATTAATTTTATATTGAAACTTATCATAATGAACAGACTGGCATACTTTGTAGTTATAACTTGTCTTTCCTGTGCACATAGCAAATAGTTTTTGTTTTTTTCATATACTATAAAGTCGAATTCTGGGTTCAATACTTCATAAAAATTTGGGGTCCATATAACATAATGCTCTGGTCTATAGAAGACTCAGAAATGTAGTGCAGAATGTGGTTCTGTGTTATTGTGCCTTGTTGCAGTATGTGGCCCTGGTGGTTTGACATCTGTCATTTTGGCGAAATAGAACTCCAATTGTAAAAATAGTTAAAAACAGCATATTAAAATGGATTTCAAGGACTTCTATGACACTGGGCGACTTATAATTAGGCTGGTGTTTCAGCTTTGATCACAGAAATAAATTACATTTGGCAGTAGGCCCACATAGGAAACAGTTATTGAAATCTGTATTAATATTTCCTATTTGTGGTTTCACATATTTGATCAAATAAATTCAGCCTTCTTTTCAAAAGTATAAAAGTCTTAATTATTTCCAAACTTTACTACAGTGTAAATATCTATGTGAACAAACTAGCAAATTATATATTTATTTTAGTAGGCCTTATGAGCCACTTTCCTCATGCAGGCGCCTGGAATATGAAGCTGTTGCCAGTTTTACCATGTAGTAGCTCTGTGTTTGAAAATGATATTTTGAGTTTCCATGAATCATTTTCAAAATGACTGTTAAATTATTGAAGAAAGCCTGACAGTCGTAGATACACAAACATTCACTCTGATATTGGAAAACTGCTTCGTGCTACGTTTTCAGGCACTGTGTGACGAATTAAATGAAAAGGCAGAAAATCTGGAAATCATGTGCTGGGTCAGCAGTCTAGTTTACATCCCTGGAAATTAATGTCTGTCATTTAACAATTTTTTTATCTTTTTTTTTTTATCAGTAGCAGTCGGAAAATATTGCTGTATTGACTCGTCATGTTCAGTTGTCGATCTTACCTTATGCTGCTCTCGGTTTCTAGGACAATAAATCCGCCTCCTTCGATTTTGATTGATATCTCAAACATTTTGACATTGATTACGCGCCAGACCACTGAGACTGATCAGGCTAAATAGATTAGGAGTGGGTCGTGTATGGCCATTCCGTCTGATGTTGATGGAAGGATATAGGCTGCGTAATTTTAATAGAATTTACATTTAAATAATTAGGAATTATATAAAGCCATAATTTTAATATATATTTGAGTTGGGTAAACGGGCCGCCCATTAGTGTACAGCGGCCTGCAAACAGGAAATGCCTGAAAATTGAGATGGCCAGTCCGCCCAGGTCAGATGGCCAGGTATAATGTTATTTTTATTCCAGTAATCCTGTATTGCTCTTCTCTCTCGTCATCCTTCACTAACACGCCTCAGTGGGCGGGGCCAAGTTGCAATGATTAAGCAGGACACTGGGATTTCTTTCTGCAGAGGGCAGTCTTTCACCTATCTACAGTAGATAGGCACATCTCCACAATCGAAGTCGTTTTCTGGGCTTGGATACAATAAAAGTTGCTTGAATTTAACATAGAAGCTTTCAGTTCTGGAATGTAGCAGGACATTCTTATAGTATAGATGGGCTCTCTTCTATGTCAAAAGTTCAAGGAAAATTACATTTCTCAGTTCATGACCCTTTAACATTTAGTTAATTATATTAGAAAGAACATCTGATTTCACTTGGCCCAAAATTATTTGTACACTGTAGCTTCATACTTGTGCCACCAAAATATATGAATTCATTAAAATATCAAACTGATGGTCAAGAAAAAATAGCACAAGCAACACTTTTTAAGCAACATTTCTAAGAGACTTTATACATTCACTACAAAAACCTTGGGACCAGTTTCAGAATAGCACCGTTTTTTTTTTTTTTTTTTTTTTTTTTTTTTTTTAAAGCAAATTCATATATTTGAAAGTGTGGTTGTCTTTTTAGGGGCCATGTACTACTATTTTCTATAATTATGAGATGAATTATATTCACTTAAGAAGGTCAAAACAGGAGTTGTTTTATTATCTTTGATAACATTTATTATCTTTGTTTTTTAACCTGTTATCGCATTCTTTGGTTAGGAAAGAACTTGCAGCAGATTTATGCAGCAATCTGGATAACGTCACAGAGTTAAAAACAAATTGCCTGATAGTGAGGTGACATTCCTGCAGATTTTATATAAAAAAAAAAAAAAAAATAAAAACCCACTGGTACACTGTCTAGCAATACCTTTTTATGAATTATTAATCTACATTTTCTTTTCATTTAAATACATATCCAAAATGCCTTTTGATTTGTTTTTATGGGTTTCTATGTTATGACCTACTTTTGTTGAATTCACTCTCAGTCATACAAAGCGAGCAAACTTGATTTGAGAAATTATCAAGTCAGTGAGAAACCAGCCAATCTGAACCAGAAGTAAAATTACCCCAAAGTGAGATCAAGTTTTACCACTAAAACCAGAAAGAAGTAGGCTGGTATAATTTATGGTGAGTCTGGGTAGCTTTTTATTATTGTGTTTTTCATGTCAAATTAAATTACAAATTCTTTCTTTGCCTCATTTGTTTGGTTGACTGCTTCAGTATAAGCATTTTTCAAATCTGGAATTTTTCACCTGCAGTAGGCCACTTCTATTGCTCCTCAACACCAGCTGGCACCATGAGAGGCATTTGTGTAAGCTTGGAAGTTTTTATGCCACATACTTCCATAGAGTATGTTTCACACTTTACTCATGGAAAACATCCAGTATGCAGTCAAAGTCCTGTGGGGCGAAAAATGCCTTGTTGATGCTAGAGGTCAGAGGAGAATGGGCCGACTGATTCAAGCTGATAGAAGAGCAACTTTGACTGAAATAACCACTGCTATACAACCGAGGTATGCAGCAAAGCATTTGTGAATCCACAACACACACAACCTTGAGGCGGATGGGCTACAACAGCAGAAGACCCTCACCGGTACAATTCATCTCCACCACAAATAGGAAAAAGAGGCTACAATTTGCACGAGCTCACCAAAATTGGACAGTTGAAGACTGGAAAATGTTGCCTGGTCTAATGAGTCTCCGGATTTCTGCTGAGACATTCAGATGGTAGAGCTGTGAATTTGGTGTAAATAGAATGAGAACATGGATCCATCATGCCTTGTTACCACTGTGCAGGCTGGTGGTGGTGGTGGTGTAATGGTGGGGAATGTTTTCTTAAGCCACTTTTTAGGCCCCTTAGTGCCAATTGGGCATCGCTTAAATGCCACGGCCTACCTGAGCATTGTTTCTGACCATGTCCATCCCATTATGACCACCATGCACCCATTCTCTGATGGCTACTTCCAGCAGGATAATGCACCATGTCACAAAGCTCAAATCATTTCAAATTGGTTTCTTGAACATGACAATGAGTTCACTGTACTAAAATGGCCCCCACAGTCACTGTGATCTCAACTCCAATAGAGCATCTTTGGGATGTGTGGAACGGGAGCTTCGTGCCCTGGATGTGCATCCCACAAATCTTGCAGTTGGCAAGATGCTATCCTATCAATATGGGCCAACATCTCTAAAGAATGCTTTCAGCACCTTGTTGAATCAATGCCACATAGAATTAAGGCAGTTCTGAAGGCGAAAGGGGGTCAAACACAGTATTAGTCTGCACGATAGTCTGTATTAGTATCAACACTGCACTGGCTCCTATTAAACATTGTATAAATTTTTAAAATCTTGCTTATTACTTACACAGCACTAAATGGTTTAGCTCTCAGTACTTGGAGCGAACTCTTAACGCGATTATACTCCATCATGTCTATTGTGGTCTCAAAACTTGGCCAGTTGATAATACCTAGAATATAAAAATCTAAATATCAAAAATATCTGGCCATATCCAGATCAGATGGTGGACCTGTGCCTGGACATGACCAATGCATCCTGAGAAATGTCTGCAGAGAGCGTGTCAAATAAATCTCCCCTGTAAATGCCGCATTGACACAACATCCTCATTAAACCCGCTCTTCGCGTGACGACTCAATCTTTCAAATAATCTTACGTAATATCTATTTACCTAATATGAATTAAGACCTGGAATGTTGTCAGAATTATAATCATACACTGTTTGTCTGGTCGGCCAGATGAGAACTGGCACCCCCGACTGAGCCTGGTTTCTCCCAAGGTTTTTTTCTCCATTCTGACCCTGAAGGAGTTTTGGTTCCTTGCCACCGCTGCCTCAGGCTTTTGGCTTGCTCAGTTGGGGACACCTAAATTTCATCTATATTACTGATCTGCCCGCATTGACGCTATATGATACTTTGAAATTAGCTGGATAACATCACAGTTTCACCAGAACGGCTGTACAAATTCTGTTGCATTATTTTCCTGTTAACAATGTAAAGCTGCTTTGAAACAATTGGACTTGTTAAAAGCGCTATATAAATAAAGGTGATTAGTATGGTGTTCCTAATAATCCTTTAGGTGAGTGTATAACATAACTATATTTCATATCAAATAATAATCTTTTAACATTTTTTGCTAACACTTATGGCATAAACTTTTAATTGGTTTGATATAATCCCTCAATATTTGTGACAAAATCTTGCAATTGACCATGCTCGAATCACACACAGACTTTTACAATTTTATTTGCTGTCGCTATTGGGGTTACACTGGCAAAAGACAAATGGAAAAATTAAGCCAAAAATAGTAAAACAAATTATTTTATTCATGCCGCAATGCATTCTGGGAGTATGCTTCCTCAGATCACAGCTATAATTCAAAATTAAATGGTTTAAGTAAGAGCAACTTGATGCAATTAAGCTTACTTAATATAGTGTTGTGCATTCAATGCTAGCTGAACTACTAAAAGTATGTTGGTTTTTAAAGTCGCCATAGCTGAAAATGACAGCTTGAACCTGTTGTACCGCTTTAATACTATTATGTTGAGAATAATAGTATTTAAGATGTTTGCAGAATATAATATAACACTGTTAGTTAAATGGAATTACTCAAGTAATCTTACTATTAAATCTTAAGTAAGATTAGTAAATATTCTAGAGTATGTTAACTAGAATTGGCATTGATATTTATTACTTAATTTACTTGGGAGGTGTGAGCTTTCTTTACTTTTAGCTGATTATTAAATTAACTTAATATTTCCCTTTAAGTTTGCTTTGCAAAAATAAGGCAATTGGTTTCAAGCTTTTTAAAAGTAAACTGAACTTGTTAGAATTTACAGTGTAGCACTTTATTTTACAGTCCTGTTCCCCATGTACATGATATGTACTTATTATAGTTATAACAATAACTGTGTAATAACTATAGGCACTAACCCATAATCTACCCCTAAACCTAAACTTAACCCATGTAGTTACCTTATATTACCTTGTATTTTCTTAGGTAAGTACACTCTCAGAAAAAAAAAAAAAAAAAAAAGGTACAGGTAAAGGTTTTCTACTTAGAACCGGAGTAGGCAAGTTCGGGCCTAGAGAGCCACTGTCCTGTAGAGTTTGGCTCCAACCCTGAAAGAAACCCTGCCTGTTGCCTTAGCACACTAAATTCCCTGGTGTTGAATCAACACAACTCTCTGTTCATATGGCAACCACCAGCAGGGTGTTAAAGTAACACTGAAGCAGTGTTAGAGTTAATTAGATAATTAAGTGATTAATTGAGTGATGATTGTTTGATTATTGAAGACACCTGATGATAACGAGCAAAATCACTGAAGGAAAGAGAAACACAAGAACTACAACTGACTTCAGCCACAGCTTTAAATGAAATCTTAATTTCTCTAAATTTCTCTTATTAAAAACCAGGCTGAATTCAAAGTTATGTCATGAAACTCTAGATGGCGCAGGCTAATAGGCCCTTTAACTACCTGTTTGTAATCACATCATCATCTTTAGGGCACAGCTGATTGGTTCCTGCTGTATCAGCTGCCAATGAGCTTGCGTGCTCACCCTTTAAATACTCGCGTATAGCATTTGCCTTAGTAGTGCAGCATGCTTTTTAAAAACCCTCCACCTTCCCCAGCTCGACCTGTATAGCTCTCTGCACGGTTAATTCATGTACACTCTATTGTACAGCAGCAGCATGTCTTTTCCATCAAGACCATACATATCAACATTGTCATACCCATTACCATGCAAAATGGCCCAGCATATGGTATTTTTGAATCTGATTGAGAAAATAGTTGGATTCAAGTATTTATTCCAGGTCTGCATGATCTCAGTTGGATTGAGTGAGGTGTTTACATGAAGGTGTTTACATGAAGTCGTTTACATGAAGGTGTTTACATGAAGGCATGAAGGCTTTTTTGCAGGTTGGTTCTGGAGTGTTTGGTAGTGAAGGATGCAGCAGATTACTTGAATACTTTACACAGGTCATTTTACAGGATCATTCCACTGTTACAATCACAGGCTCTTTAATCACTCTCTATATTTTGTACCTGCAAATATGCCCACGTTAAAATGCTCTTTTGGATCATTATTTAATGAATTACTGCTGCCATCATCAAAAACAAAAAGAGCAAAGACATTGCCTTTTTTACGGCGTGTCTATTTACACCAAGTGCAAATAGCTTGCCTTGTTGGCAAGTGCTATTTGCACAAGCTCCGCCTAGCAATGCCTGGTTTGAACAAACAAGATGCACATATTTTGATGTCTTCAGTGGCATAGTCAGTAGAGCGTAAAGGCTCAGAGAACAAGGTTTTATGCGATCGACCCAGGTTCAACCGCCTTTTGTAGAGCTCGCTTTTCTCCCTTTGTCATCACATATCACATCGGAAAGGCATTTAATTATCGTCCCATTAAGGCTGCATCCATTTAATACTTTTAATAAATATAATCAATTACAAGTCAAGTCACCTTTATTTATTAAGCACTTTTACAATGCAGATTGTTTCAAAGCAGATTCACAGTGGTAACAGGAAAATAATGCAACAGAATTTGATTCGGCTGTACAGCTGCTCTGGAGAAAACAGTAATGTCATCATCCAGCTCAGTTCAGTTCTCATATAGTGTTAATGCAGGCGGATGGATCAGTAATATAGTTGAATATTTAGTGTCCCCAACTAAGCAAGTCAAAAGCCAAAGGCAAAACAGGCGACGGTGGCAAGGACCCAAAACTCCATCAGGTGACAGAATGAAAAAAAAAAACTTGGAAGAAACCAGGCTCAGTCGGGGTGCCAGTTCTCCTCTGGCCAATGAACAAACAGTGTATGATTATGATTCATGCAAATATTACAGGTCAGAAGTCAGATTTGATCGGAACATTCAGAATAGTTGTCCAGTTCCATCTGGTTGAAGATCAGAGTCATCATGCAGGAGACAGGTTTGTTGAGGATCAGTGCCACTGGATGACGATGGATGATGATGAGGCCTTTACATGGGAGAGTCTAGTTGACACAGTCTCTGCAGACACTTCAAGGATGCGTTGGTCGTGTCTAGGTTTAGGTCCACCATCTGATCTGGATACAACCCAGATCCAGCTGGCTACAGTAAACCTCTATGTTATTATTGCATTATGTTAATGTTCAACAATACTGAGGTGCAAATAGTATGTATCTGTCAAAATAAAGTATAAATAGCATCTAATTACTGTTTGCACATATTGCAAATAACTGGTACTTTTACAAGGTGTAAATAGAATCACTATTTTCACTTAGTATGCCATTTCACTTAGTAAATAACATCCACAGCTATTTGCACTTAGTGTAAAAGTATCGCTAAGAAAATATGTTATTTTCACTTAGTGTAAATGGAATCTAGTTGCTAATTACACTTGGTGTAAATAGCATCTATCACTATTTGCACTTAGTGTAAATAGCATCTATCGTTATTTGCACTTAGTGTAAATAGCATCTATCACTATTTGCACTTAGTGTAAATAGCATCATCGCTATTTGCACTTAGTGTAAATAGAATCATCGCTATTTGCACTTAGTGTAAATAGCAATTATCGCTAAGAAAACATGCGCTGCCTTATTTTTAATACGAAAACCTGATTTGCATTAAAAATAACTGCTTTCACACTGAAAATACTTCACATTACTATTTCAGATCTTATAGATCCTGATTAAATTGAGTTCCCATTCAGTTGGTCACTCTCAACGCCACGCATAGGAATCGAATAGGAATCTCGCCATGAGCCAATCTACTTCGAGTGTAACTAAAACGAGCCAATGCACATTGGCATGCAATGATTCCACCAGGTGCTCATGCCACGCCGCGTGGGTATAAATGAGACACAGCATCAAATCAGCATTTTGCTTCGGAGATGGTTACGCTAGATATCACTCCTTACTTTGCAGTCCTGACTGAAGACGGAAGCCGCCGGAAGCGATCTCTTCAGTCGGTGTTGGTGTGATGGCACAGCAGCAGGTCATGTGGTTTTTCGATCATCTCTCTTGTTGTTTGTCAGAACAATCACAAGGGCTGTTCTCACACCTGGTTCGTGCACTAGGTGGAGAGCGCTGAAAAGCGCCTTCGTGTGAGAGAGTGCACACGCCAGGCTGCACTATCCCCGACTGTGTCGCCGCGACCTTCTCCCCTGCGTGCTTCAGCACCAAGGAGAGCGCCCTTCTGAAAGAGCTTGCACAGATAGAGCTTGCGTCTTTTTCAAGATGACATTCTGTCTGTGTGTTTCTGGATGCGGTGGTTTCCTGTCAATGAGGGATGGTCATCAGCGCTGTATGTCGTGTTTGGGCGTTCAGCATGCTGAGGCAGCGCTGGCGAATGACTCATGTTCTCACTGCGGGAACATGACCATCTCGGAGCGATCTTCCGTATCCTTTGGGGCTCCTCTCGAGCACCAGGTCCATCGCTGGTCCATCGCTGCATCGGAGGGAGGGTCAGAACTCTCTGGAGAGGACGTGTCGGCGCAGGGGGCTCCTCCGGGCCAGAGTGCCCCTGGAACAGGTGTCCAGGCACGCTGTGGTTTTCACGGAAGCCTCTGCCATGGGCTGGGGAGCCACATACAACGGGCATGCAGTGTCAGGGGTTTGGACGGTGCCTGCACCTGCATTGGCACATCAATTGCCTTGAGTTGCTAGCAGTACATCTTGCTCTGAGCTGCCTCAAAGGGTGGTTACGGGGCAAAGATGTACTGGTCCGCATGGACAACACTGCGACCGCTGCGTATATCAACCGTCAAGGTGGTCTGCACTCCCGTCGCATGTCGCAACTCGCCCGCCATCTTCTTCCTCTGGAGTCAGAAGTGTCTGAGGTCGCCGGGCCATTCATGTCCCTGGTGTGCGCAACCATGTGGCTGATGAGCTTTCAAGCTGCACTCCCAGGGGAGTGGCGACTCCACCCCACATGGTTCAGCTGATCTGGAGACAGTTTGGGGTGGCACAGTTCGACCTGTTTGCTTCCCCAGAAACGCCCCACTGCCAGTGGTTCTATTCGACCTGTGGAAGCTTCAAGTCTGGGCCCTGGACAGGACGCGGAGGTTCTAGGTGACTTACCCCAAGAGGTAGTTAACATCATCACTTCGGCACAAGCACCGTCTACAAGAAGTGGAACCTGTTCGTCGAGTGGTGTTCTTCTCGCCGAGAGGACCCCGAAGATGTTTGATCGCTGCCTGTGCTTTCCTTCCTGCAACAAAAGTTGGACCGTAGGCTGTCGCCTCCACCCGCAAGGTCTATGTTGCTGCAATATCTGCCTATCACGACCACGTAGAAGGTAAGATGGTTGGGAAGCATGACCTGGTTGTCAGGTTCCTTAGGGGGGCGAGACGGTTAAATCCTCCTCGACCCCCCTCCATACCCTCTTGGGATCTTGCTCTGGTGCTCCGAGCACTTCAGAATGCCCCATTTGAGCCTTTGCAGACAGCAGAGCTAAAGAAGCTGTCTATGAAGACTTTGCTGTTGGCTGCATTGGCCTCCATCAAGAGGGTAGGGGACCTGCAGGCATTTTCGGCCGGACGAATCGTGCCTAGAGTTCGGGCCGGGTAATACCCACGTGGTACTAAGACCCTGGCCTGGCTATGTGCCCAAGGTTTCTACCACTCCCTTCAGGGACCAGGTGGTGAATCTGCAAGCGCTGCCCCGGAGGAGGCAGACCCAGCCCTAGTTTTGCTCTGTCCCGTCCGCGCTCTGCGGATCTACGTGGATAGAACTCAAAGCTTCAGAACCTCAGATCAGCTCTTTGTCTGTCACGGAGGCCAGCAGAAGGGAAACGCTGTCTCCAAGCAGAGGATGGCCCACTGGATAGTGGATGCCATCACCTTGGCTTACCAAGCACAAGGTGTGCCCTGTCCACTCAGGGTGCGAGCACACTCTACTAGAAGTGTTGCATCCTCCTGGGCGCTGGCATGTGGCTGTCAGACATCTGTAGAGCTGCGGGCTGGGTGACACCCAACACGCTCACTAGATTCTATAGCCTACGTGGTAGAGCCGGTCTCCTCCTGTGTTCTCACCTCAAACGGGTAGAAGCACTGAGAGGCCCCCGGCTCTTGTCGGCTTGCTGCACTCCGGGCTCTTATTCTCCAGAAGCAAACTCTGTGAGTCCTCCATCACCCTCGGTGTCATGTCTGGGCCCTGGGCATCAGGCCCCTTGCCGCTGAATCCTGAGAACCGGTAATGGGCTGGGGTTATATGAGTGACCCTGGGGATCCCATATATTCTTTCACAGTCGCTCCTATGGGAAGCCCGTGTCTTTCCCTTGGGAGAGCCTTCCCGTCACTGGGACTGAGCCCCCTTCCCTTGCGGGCTACGGCTCCTTTGGGGTATGATGTGGGCTCCGCAGCGTCCCCTTCTCTAGGGCATGCTTTCCCAGTGTTATTCAATAATCACTGAGCGGGTCATGTGGAACAGCAGTGATGGACTTCCTGGTGTGAGCCCCGTCTCATCAGGTAAGAGAGCTCAGGTGGCTCACACAGGGGACTGGAAGGGGGCAGAGGCCATGGCACTTTAGTAGGGATTCCTATTTGTCGGTACTCCAACGTGTCGTCGAGAGTGAGCGACTGAATGGGAACGTCTCGGTTACGTATGTAACCCTCGTTCCCTGAAGGAGGGAACGGAGACGCCACGCCACGTCCCGTCGCCATGTCCTCTGTACCCTGCTGGGGTGCCTGTCTACCTACTCGGCTCCTCAGCAAAAGGCTGATTTGATGCAATCACCTGTGTCTCATTTATACCCGCATGGCGTGGCATGAGCACCTGGTGCAATCATTGCATGCCAATGTGCATTGGCTCATTTTAGTTACACTCGCAGTAGATTGGCTCTCGTGAGCGAGATTCCTATTTGTCAGTACTCGACGTGGCGCCTCCGCTCTCCTTCAGGGAACGAGGGTTACATATGTAACCGAGACGGTTTCTATATTTATGAATTGAATCCTATATATTTGTGATGAAATTACTTGCCGAATTGAACATCATAAATTGAATACTAAAGTATGTTTAAGTATGAAATATAAACTGAGTAAGACTGAAAACTGCATTGATTTTATTTGTTGCAATAATAAAAGTTTTATAGATTCTGTCACACTTAAGCTTCTCAGACAAATAGGCATCAGTGAAAAATCAACATTGTTTTACTTTAAGGCTGAAAATGTATAGCGTGTACCCTTGTAAATAAGAGTAAACCCATGGTAAAGGAAAAGTGCTTAATTAGTAACATTAGCGATACATGGTTTTTATATGGATCTCTGTTTACAACGAAAGCTTATAAACAGCCATCCCATGGTAGTTGTGTCAGTGCGCTTGTGATTAACGAGATGAGACACACTAGTCTAATAAAGCAGGAAACCCCCAGCTGGGGCATATGCTAATAGTTACCCCCTTAAAAGTAGTGAACTAGGTACATTGGCACCACACACTGGTTTCCCTGGAGCTCTTTGGACTAGTTGGCGTCACCAAAGCTTGGCACAAGACACACATGGAGACTGAACATGCAAACAGTGACTCAGATTGCTTTTTTTCCTCTGACTTGGCACGTTATCTTGCCTTACCAGTTCAGGAAGAGGCAATTGGTTATTAAAGTGTCTCAAAATGAGGCAGGCTGGTAATTTTTCGTGGGACCCAATAGAAATATAAAATTTGTTCTTTTGGCTTCATTTGCCATCTTCTAAAATTACATTTTCCATGGTTATCCTGCAGAACAATGATGAATTGTGTTTAATGACATTTGGTGCATTCGTTTAGTGCATCTGAACTGTCCAATATCAGAGCTTTAACATAAATTCATGCTATACATATGTCTTATCATTTTAATGTAATTTCAATGCATTATCTGCCAATGAACTCCAAACTTGCAGAGTAAACTATAATTACCACAGATTTCTTTATCTTAAATCTGCAGTAAGTATTTTTTCGACTTTCCACTTCAAAAAGTACTTTTACAAACGTAGTTGAAATATGCTCAAAATATGTAGTTTTAAATCTTATCTGTGGCCTACAGAAAACAGTGGCCCGTTTAATTCCATGTAAGGTGAGTGAGGCACCATGTTGAGATCACATAACCAGCGAAATGCTACTTACCTTCTCCATAACCCTCCTATTATCCGACACTTTCATTTGCATAATATATTAATCATGAGTGACATATCTGCTTATGAATTTTTGCAATGCAACCAGCAATTAAAAACTTGCATGTATGATGCAACCGCACCTATAGGTGTCACTGCCATTGTCAGCAGGAGAAACATAACAAAAGCAAATAAACAAAAAAACAATTAGTTGAACTATAAGGGGAGTTTTTGACTCACTTAAGTAAGTTATTTTTTATTTCAAATTGACTTAAATTGTTAGATTATATTCATGTTCAAGTAAGATTACTTCTTACCCAAGCAGACATTGTGCACATATATTTTTACCTTCATTACCACCATCTGGAACACTCCCACTTGAAAAAAGCATCCATTGTTTGCATCCTGATCTCTCTCGTGTGCCTCTCTGCCCCCGCAGATCAGTGGAGTATGCTAGAGCTCACACTGCTGCTGATTATGAAGAAATATGACCATGACCTCATTCTCACAACAGCTGATGACTCACACATCACTGAAACTGAGGATGAACATTGCATTCGGTCATACTCCTTATTGGCATGACATACTGGCTTCAAGGTCTTGCTGTGATACTGCTATCTTTTTATGCGTAATGCTATTTTCTTTTCAGAAGAAGGACCATTTAAAAAAGGGGTTTGATGTTTGTAAAGAAAGTGCCAACTTGGGGTGGGTCACATCAATGCTCTTAATAGCCTTTAGTTGATGTTGCAGCCTGGAAAACAAAAACAAAAACATGATTTGACAATGTAACCAAGTAAATTGATTAACCACAGTTGGTCTAAACTATATTATATAACAATAATAGAGTGGTGCAGAAAACTTACCTGGCAAACTTTGGCAAATGAGCTCATGAGCTCATAATAGCAACCCGCTGCAGTCAATTCAGAATGAGGTCACTGGTAGGACAGAGAGTGGGAGTGGGAGTGGGAGGAAGATGATGATGCCAATAGCATTCTCACAGGTGCCGACTCCAGTACAATAAAGTCCAGAAGGATGTGGTTTCATCTGTACCACCACACACCCTGCCTAAGTGCTGAGTAACTGGAAAAGCAGAGGCCTGATTGACAAAGCCAGCAGGATTTGTGTTTGGCTAAGCTAAATTAAGCACATGTGGCCATAATCTAACCTCTCTGCATCAGCATTTCACTTAGGGACAATATACTTTATTGCCTTGGCTTCCTTCTGGTATATGTCTGTCAATTCTTATCTGATTAGTGGTTTTGGTGAACCTTTTCTCACTGTTCTCATACAAAAGGTAAGCTGTTGAAACAACAATGTCCTGCAGCAGAAAACACATCAAGCTAAATTCAAAAGCTCTAGCAAAATATGACCCCTGTTATTCATGCACTTTCATGTTCGTGAAACAGACGGGAGTCAATATTAGTGTTGCTTGGATAGTTACACCTCTTTGGGGTTTCGGTACTTTGGGTTTTGGACCAGGTCAGAGCTCAAGCCTCCCCCAGACAGCATGCCAAATATGCATTTAAATTTACTCTCTATAAATTATATGTAAGTGTGAATGTAACGGAGGCCAGCTAGTAGTTGCTCTGCGAGTAAACCTCACTCCTCTGATCTCAAGAGACGCTCTAGCGACTGATACTAGAGGTTGCAGCCTTTAGCCTCCTTGTTAGAACGTCCGACTCTCATGCCGGTGGACCCTGGTTCGAGTCCCGCTTGGAGCGTGCGGTTTGAACAGGAGGGGTTACATGAACTCGTGAAAGCAAGGTTAACTTATTTCACATATACCTTGAACTTTCAGGTTGATTAACCCAAACCTTGCTTACTCAGTGTATGCTGGTTCCAAAAACGTGTCCAGGAGTAAGTTCAGACAACTCAGAGTATGTTAACTGTGAACACACAAGACATTCTCAACAGAGCGACGAATCGATGATTCACCATGGAAACAGATGCTAAGAAAGAGTGTGCCATTCTACTTCCTCCTTCTTTTGTTTAATGGTGATTTACATAACCTACTTAGTGCACATCGCCACCTATTTGGTGGTTGTGCAATAATTTTTTCATTCTCTTCATTTAATAATTAATCTTTATTAACTGAAAATAAGGATTATATTGTTTATTTGATCCATGTGTGAGATGACAATAAAATAAATAATAAATATTTTTGAATTCAATTTTTATTCTAATTTTTTAGAATTAATATATAATATTGTATATTATATAACTGAAACAAATTTGGTTATATTAATATAACTATATTAATTATATAAAATGCATCTGAATGCCTCTTAAGCAAACTAACCCTGGATCATGAGCAGGTTATTGTTCAGAGAGTGAGTTGCTATGGCTACTTACATACCCTGAAAGTTACCTCCATTTTTGGAACCGAAAGTTGAGGTTATCCGCTAACTTACTCTTAAACATACCTGGGTATGTCACATAACCTGCTTTCTGGAATACCCCAGGAGCATGATTGGACACCCCTGTTGTATTTCAAAATGACAGCTAATGGCTGTCTTGAATCTAGATATTTATTTAAAATTCTCAACTCTGGTCCTCGATGTGCACATTCATGTAAAGTTTAGCTCTAACCTTCATTAAACTCATCTACCAGCTGCACTGTAAAATTTAATTAGTTAAACCCTTAAAGTGATAGTTCACCCAAAAATTTAAATCTGATGTTTATCTGCTTACCTCCAGGGCATCCAAGATATAGGTGACTTTGTTTCTTCAGTAGAACACAAATGAAATTTTTAACTCCGACTGTTACAGTCTGTCAGTCGTATAATGCATTTGTCTGGCTATCACCAGACCAAGCTCAATTTAAGATTGAACATTGGTCTGGGGAGTCTGCTCTGTATTTTCTACTGCACAAGAGGTGTGATCAAAGAGCATAATTCAAATGACTCTGTATGCAATTGGATAGTCCTTCAACGAATCAGACCACAAAAGGCGTGATCAACAGGCAACGACTCATCGCTTCTCTATCCGTCATCATGTTAAACCCGCCAATAGCGTGCCAGGTGGATAAGCCAGTCTGTGATTGGTTCCCGCAAAAGTGTAACGGAAGCAGTAGAAATGAATGTACAGGTTTCCAGACCGAGTTCCAGGGTGAAATCAAATCGCCGGCAGATCATGCTGGGTTTACCCAGTCTAATGCATCTGAATGGTAACAAAATCTATGAGAGTAAAAAAAACAAAACATGCACAGACAAATCCAAATTAAACCCTGTAGCTCATGACGACACATTGATGTCTTAAGACACGAAAACAATCGGTTTGTGTGAGAAACCGAACAATATATATATAATTTTTTACCTCTAATACACCACTATGTCCAACAGCCTTGAGCACCCGATCACTTCCGGCGCTTGCGTAAACTACACCAGATTGTGTACAGACCTCACACACCGGAAGTGATAATGCGCTCAAGGCTGTTCCACTCAAATCAATCAATTAATCTTAATTAGGATTTTCTGAGTCAAAAAGGCATAGCCTGTGAATAGCACATAGCCTATTACTAGATTTTTACATTTACGTTTGTAAGATACTTCAATAACTGGAGGAGATCGTCATAAACTTGGGAACTTTATTGAAGTTATAAGGCAGAGTAGAACGTACAAATTCACTCGGCCAGCGCTGGAATCACTCTGCCCCAAAAACACATATTCACTCCCCCAGGAAAAAAACAGGAACGCCCCCCAGTCTTTTGGCCTCTTAAAGGAGCCTACTATTGCAATAGTCAGCCAATACATTAGTAAAGTTAATAATAATAATAATTTGTTACATTTATATAGCGTTTTTCTAGGCACTCAAAGCGCTTTACATATAGAAGGGGGGAATCTCCTCGACCATCACCAATGTGCAGCATCTACCTTGATAATGTGACGGCAGCCATTTTATGCCAGAACGCCCACCACACACCGGCTGATTGGTGGAGAGGAGACAGAGTGATGAAGCCAATCAGTATATGGGGATTATTACGAGGCCGTGATGGAAAGAGGCCAATGGGCAAATTTGTCCAGGATGCCGGGGTTACACCCCTACTCTTTTTCCGAAAGACATCCTGGGATTTTTTTATGACCACAGAGAGTCAGGACCTCGGTTTAATGTCTCATCCGAAGGACGGATTAAAATTAAAAGTAAAAAGTTAACTAAAAAGTTAGTTAGAATCACTGTTGGATTTTATAGTGTATGTCCCAATTCAGGCCGATTGCACCACCGCAGCTCGACAAAGGCTGTCCCAATTCAAAGGCTCCTTCAAATGCAGCCTTGAAATGCATTCTTCACATCCTTCAAATTGGTGCATTTATTTCACATAAATGCACCAATGTGAATATATTTAGACAGGTTATGAACCCTGTTTTGTTTTTAGGAAGCTGAATATAAAAAGTCCAGTACAAACGTTACTGCCTGTAGAAAATGTGTCTCAGAGAAAATGTTCATTAGACATTGTGTGCTTGTGTTTTGACTGTGATTGCCAATAACATGGGTGTGAACTAGAGTAAAAGCACAGCAACATATATATAAAGGTCATGAGTATTGACAGCAGTGGCATCAATTTACAAATCTGCTGGAAATAACATGCTTCTGCAAACACAACCCACTTTACAGCTGCTTGCATTTTTCATGTTGAAACCGCCTTCAGTTGTAAAATGTATGTATATATATATATATATATATATATATATATATATATATATATATATATATATATATATATATATATATATATATATATATATATACATAAAGATTAAAGATTATGGCATGGTTTCACAGACAGGGCTTAGATTAAGCCTAAAAGTAAAACTTAAGTCTCTGTACTTTCAGAATTAAAAAGTAACACAGAAACAAATTGCTGTAGTTTTTTTGTATGTATGTTGTAATTGATGTTGTTTTAAAAACCCGATTCCAAAAAAGTTGGGACACTGTACAAATTGTGAATAAAAAAGGAATGCAATAATCTCATAAACTTATATTTTATTCACAATAGAATATAGATAACATATCAAATGTTGAAAGTGAGACATTTTGAAATGTCATGCCAAATATTGGCTCATTTTGGATTTCATGAGAGCTACACATTCCAAAAAAGTTGGGACGGGTAGCAATAAGAGGCCGGAAAAGTTAAATGTACATATAAGGAACAGCTGGAGGACCAATTTGCAACTTATTAGGTCAATTGGCAACATGATTGGGTATAAAAAGAGCCTCTCAGAGTGGCAGTGTCTCTCAGAAGTCAAGCTGGGCAGAGGATCATCAATTCCCCCAATGCTGCGGCCAAAAATAGTGGAGCAATATCAGAAAGGAGTTTCTCAGAGAAACATTGCAAAGAGTTTGAAGTTATCATCATCTACAGTGTATAATATCATCCAAAGATTCAGAGAATCTGGAACAATCTCTGTGCGTAAGGGTCAAGGCTGGAAAACCATACTGGATGCCCGTGATCTTCGGGCCCTTAGACGGCACTGCATCACATACAGGAATGCTACTGTAATGGAAATCACAACATGGGCTCAGGAATACTTCCAGAAAACATTGTCGGTGAACACAATCCACCGTGCCATTCGCCGTTGCCGCTAAAACTCTATAGGTCAAAAAAGAAGCCATATCTAAACATGATCCAGAAGCGCAGGCGTTTTCTCTGGGCCAAGGCTCATTTAAAATGGACTGTGGGAAAGTGGAAAACTGTTCTGTGGTCAGACGAATCAAAATTTGAAGTTCTTTTTGGAAAACTGGGACGCCATGACATCTGGACTAAAGAGGACAAGGACAACCCAAGTTGTTATCAGCGCTCAGTTCAGAAGCCTGCATCTCTGATGGTATGGGGTTGCATGAGTGCGTGTGGCATGGGCAGCTTACACATCTGGAAAGGCACCATCAATGCTGAAAGCTATATCCAAGTTCTAGAACAACATACGCTCCCATCCAGACCTAAGACAGTTGAGCAACTAGAAGCCTGTATTAGACAAGAATGGGACAACATTCCTATTCCTAAACTTGAGCAACTTGTCTCCTCAGTCCCCAGACGTTTGCAGACTGTTATAAAAAGAAGAGGGGATGCCACACAGTGGGAAACATGGCCTTGTCCCAACTTTTTTGAGATGTGTTGATGCCATGAAATTTAAAATCAACTTATTTTTCCCTTAAAATTATACATTTTTTGTTGTATTCTGAATAAAATATTGAAATTTGAAACTTCCACATCATTGCATTCTGTTTTTATTCACATTTGTACAGTGTCCCAACTTTTTTGGAATCGGGTTTGTATTAACTACTGTAACATAAACTTTTGCAGGTCCTCCTGTAATCCCCAGCATAAAATATTACAGAAACAACAAAAAATAAAAAAATTACATCTCTCGACAGAAAGGTTTTTGCAGGTTTCATAATAGTGGTCATTATAAGAATATTAACAGTATGTGCCTAAGGCTTGTATATCGTCAACTCTGAAAGAATTGAAAATAATCAAAGATATTTGATTTTTGAAAATGAACAAAGACATTTGCTTTACTGTTTTCAACCCCCATCTCTCTCCAGGAGGGCCATTTGGAATTCCTAAAGACAAAGAAATGCTGAAGGCCTGTAGGCCAAATGTGTGTCACACCTGTAACACCATCGTGGGGAAATTTGGTCTGATTGGTCAGTTTGAATGGCTCACATTAGGGTTTCAGTCACATGGTCAAGGAATAGATAAAAGAAGATTGTAACTGTTGCTCTGTCTCTTCTTTGTCTCTCTCTCTCTCTCTCTCTCTCTCTCTCTCTCTCTCTCTCTCTCTCTCTCTCTCTCTCTCAGGTAAAATTCATGCTGGGTACGATTAATGGTATAAGTTTTCATCATCTCATACATCATTTATTTTACATAACTATTTTAAGTGTAACCATAACTAGATTTTGTCATTAAATTCTTTCAATTACAAATGATGTGCTAACTAGTTTTGATTTGGTATTGACTTTGAAGTGTTACCTATTGTAATACAATATAGTCACATTATAGCAACACTCTCCCACATATTTAGCTATTGTAACTGCGCTTATTTCCGTCGTTGGTATAAGCTGCAGTGGGTGGTAAAGACGAGAAATGTACAGTTTTCTATCATCTTGCTGATAACGTTTCTTTAGTCATTCGGCAACCCTGCAGTCAGAACCACTGTAGGCGATCCACCCTTACAACTCACTCATCAGACTCCTCTGTAATCCTCTACAAACTTCAACAGTTGGTTGAACTGGTGAGGTGACAAATCTGGGCTGCGTTCACCCCCGACAAAATGTTGCAAAACGTTGGTTAAACGGTGGTGCGTTAAACACCCTGTTCTGATGACATAAGAGTTGTAACTATGGCAGCTGAGAAGGCCATTCTTTGTGTTCTTTTAAAGAACTGAGCCTGATGAAATCGGTATAAATTTAATACTGCAAAATATACTCGAGTCACTGCCCTTGCCCTCCAGAATAAAAGAGAACATCCCAATCGAGTGAAGGGCTTTGTGGAAACTGTGGTTCATTGTGTGAGCTGTTTCTTTAATCCCACATGGTTTACATGTTGGTGCTGATTGGACTGACATTTTTGACACACCCACCAAACAAGAGAAACTGTATCTCAAACCCCGCTGCACACCATTTCCAGGAAACATGTCGTTCAACCTGGAAATTGTAGCAACCGTTGTGCACTTGTTTGAGTTTGAACGTGTCCCATGTCCTCCCTCATTAGGACCCCAAGCGATCCCATTGGTTCAGATTACTTTTAATATGTACTATCTTTAGTGCCTGTATTCCTGCATGTATTCACAATTCTCTTTCACATCTATTCACCAATCAAATCACCTTTATTTATATAGCGCTTTTTACAAGTCCAAGTGTTTCAAAGCAGCTTCACAGTGTTAACAGGAAAATAATGCAACAGAATTTGATTCGGCTGTACAACTGCTCTGGTGAAAACGGTGATGTTATCCAGCTAATTTCAATTATCATATAGTGTCAATGCGGGCAGATCGGTAATATAGATGAAATTTAGGTGTCCCCAACTGAGCAAGCCAAAAGCCGAAGGCAACGGTAGCAAGGAACCAAAACTCCTTCAGGGCCAGAATGTAGAAAAAAAAAAACCTTGGGAGAAACCAGGCTCAGTCGGGGTACCGGTTCTCCTCTGGCCGGGGAACAAACAGTATATGATTATAATTCTGGCAACATTTCAGGTCTTAAGTCATATTAGGTAAATAGATATTCGTAAGATTGCTTGAAAGATTGGAGTCGTCATGCCGGAGAGGGGTTTAATGATGTCGTGTCGCTCTCTGCAGACATTTCAGGGATGCGTTGGTCATGTCCAGGTCCACCATCAGATCTGGATATGGCCTGGATCCGGCTGACTGCAGTAAACCTCAGGATAAACAGAGAGACTAACATTAGTGTAGATGCCATTCTTCTTATGATGTAACAAGTACATCAGGTGTTATGGGAAGTGTGATTGTTCTGATTTGAACAATAGAGATTGATAGATGTTCTATGAGTATGCCAGGTTAAAGAGATGTGTTTTTAGTCTAGATTTAAACTGACAGAGTGTGTCTGCTTCCTGAACAATGCTAGGAAGACTGTTCCAGAGTTTAGGTGCTAAATAGGAAAAGGATCGACCGCCTGCAGTTGATTTTGATATTCTAGGGATTATCAACTGGCCAGTAATGGAGTATAATGTGTTAAGAGCTCGCTCAAGTACTGAGGAGCTAAACCATTTAGTGCTTTGTAAGTAATAAGCAAGATTTTAAAATGTATGCAATGTTTAATAGGGAGCCAGTGCAGTGTTGACAGAACCGGGCTAATATGGTCATACTTCCTGGTTCTAGTAAGAGCTCGAGCTGCCTCGTTTTGGACCAGTTGGAGTTTGTTTATTAAGCGAGCAGGGCAACCACCCAGTAAAGCATTACAATAATCTAGCCTTGAGGTCATGAACGCATGAATTAACTGTTCAGCATTTTGCATTGAAAGCATGCGCCGTAATTTAGATATATTTTTAAGATGGTAGAATGCAGTTTTACAGATGCTAGAAACGTGGCTTTCAAATGAAAGATTGGTATCAAAGAGCACACCCAGGTTCCTAACTGATGACGAGGACTTGACAGAGCAGCCATCAAGTGTTAGACAGTATTCTAGGTTACTACTTGCAGAGTTTTTTTGTCCAATAATTAAAAATTCTTTTTTTCTGAATTAAGTTGCAGGAAATTACTGGTCATCCAATTTTTTTATATCAGCTATGCATTCCGTTAATCTTGTGAATTGGTAAGTTTCATCAGGGTGTGAAGAAATATAGAGCTGAGTATCGTCAGCATAACAATGAAAACTAATGCCATGCTTCCTAATGATATCTCCCAGTGGTAGCATGTACAGGGTGAAGAGCAACGGTCCTAGAACTGAGCCCTGCGGTACTCCATACTGAACTTGTGATCGGTGTGACATCTCTTCATTTACTGCTACAAACTGATAACGGTCAGATAAGTATGATTTAAACCATGCCAATGCAATTCCACTAATACCAATGTAATTTTCGAGTCTATTCAAAAGAATGTTGTGGTCGATAGTATCGAATGCAGCACTAAGATCGAGTAACACTAATAGAGAGATACAAACACGATTGGATGATAAGAGTAAATCATTTGTAACTCTGATGAGAACAGTCTCAGTACTATGATACGGTCTAAATCCTGACTGGAAATCCTCACAGATAATATTTCTTTCTAAAAAGGAACATAATTGTGAAGACACTGCCCTTTCTAGTATTTTTGACAGAAAGGGTAGATTTGAGATTGGCCTGTAATTGACTAATTCTGTAGGATCAAGTTATGCTTTTTAATAAGTGGCTTGATAATAGCCAACTTAAAAGTTTTCGGTACATATCCTAATGACAAGGATGAATTAATGTAATTACGTGTTAAATTAAGAGTTAAATGTCCAAATATTTCAGTTATAAAAATAACTATTTATCTATTTATCAAATGAAAGAAATTACATTCAATTTGTTTTATTATGCACTAAATAGTAAACTACATATTTCAAATTTATATTGTTCACACATACTTAGAATAATCATTAACTGATAAAAAGTTGATAGAGACCCAATTTCGTTGGAGAACCTGATTTGTCATGACACCAGCTCATTCAATTTTACATTTACATTTATGCATTTGGCAGACGCTTTTATCCAAAGTGACTTACATTGCATTCAAGGTACACAATTTTACATTTTGTCAGTTCTTTCTTTCCCTGGGAATCGAACCCATGACCTTAGCATTGCTAGCACCATGCTCTTATTGTTTGAGCTACAGGAAAGCTAACCTGTGAGTCGGACATGCTACTTCGGCTGTGCGTCTTGCATCATCAACTTGGAAATAAAATTAAATTCAGTTACTTCCTGAGAATCAGCTCAAAATAATGATTCGTTCAAGAATCTAACATTACTAATCATTACTGCCAGCGCATAGATCCCTTGAAGTAAGCATGAGAAAAGCTTTCTCATGCTTCAACCATGTGTGACATATACACCGACCAGGCATAACATTATGACCACCTTCCTAATATTGTGTTGGTCCCCCTTTTGGATTGAGATCTTGGGAATTTGGAGGCCAAGTCAACACCTCAAACTCGTTGATGTGCTCGTCAAACCATTCCTGAACCTTTTTTTGCTTTGTGGCAGGACACATTATCCTGCTGAAAGAGGCCACAGGCACCAGGGAATGCCATTTCCATGAAAGGGTGTACATGGTCTACACAATGCTTAGGTAAAGGTCAAAGTAACATCCACATGGATGGCAGGACCCAAGGTTTCCCAGCAGAACATTGCCCAAAGCTTCGCCTGCCTCCGCCAGCTTGCCTTCTTCCCATAGTGCATCCTGGTGCCATGTGTTCCCCTGGTAAGCGACGCACACGCACCCGGCCATCCATGTGATGTAAAAGAAAATGTACCAGTCCACCTTCTTCCATTGCTCTGTGGTCCAGTTCTGATGCTCAAGTGCCCACTGTTGGTGCTTTCGGCTGTGTACAGCATGGGCACCCTGACTGGTCTGCGGCTATGCTGCCCCTTATTCAATAAACTACGATGCACTGTGTATTCTGACACCTTTCTATCAGAAGCAGCATTAACTTCTTGAGCAATTTACAGTAGCTTGTCTGTTTGATCGGACCACACGGGCCAGCCTTCGCTCCCCACGTGCATCAGTGAGCCTTGGCCGCCCATGACCCTGTCGCCGGTTCACCACTGTTCTTTCCTTGGACCACTTTTGATAGATACTGACCACTGCAGACCGGGAACCCCCCCCAAGACCTGCAGTTTTGGAAATGCTCTGACCCAGTTGTCTAGCCATCACAATTTGGCCTTTGTCAAACTCGCTCAAATCCTTATGCTTGCCCATTTTTCCTGCTTCTAACACATTAACTTTGAGGAAAAAATGTTCACTTGCTGCCTAATATATCCCACCCACTAACAGGTGCCGGGATGAAGTGATAGTCAGTGTTATTCACTTCAACTGTCATAATGTTATGCCTGATCAGTGTATAACATTAAATGTATAATTAATTTAGAATTTAAATGTAAAATGTGTACTAAAATGTGGTCTCAACCACTGGCAAGTGTTTAGGGTGGTACTACCTGTTTGTTCGAGCAATGTCAAATTCGGTTGGGAAACCTAATTGGAAATAATTTTTGTTGGAACAGGGTTGGAACTAAACTGTGGCCCTCCAGGAGCTGAGTTTGACACCCCTGCTTTAAAGCAATTCAACACATTATTTGAATCCATCACTGGCACTGAAATGCAATGAAGGTAGATTCCTTTCATAGAGGCATCTAGCTCCGACAAGCACACTTGCTGTGAATCACGCAAGTGACCCTCATTGCTGTGAAGAATGAAGAGCATGGGAACAGGTGAGATAGCATCCTTATGTTCCTGCTATATCAGTTTTTTTCAATGGAAAGCAATCAGAATCACTGGTAAGTTGCACTGAGTACCACCTTTGACAAACAATAGTATTCTACCTCATAAGATATTCAGAATCTCTTTCTCCTCCCAAGTTGATTATTGTCCATCAGGGATGCAGCTGATTATGTGAAGTTGTGCAGTATGAATGTGTTTGGAATAGTGTTGCTATGCTGCATGAAAGCACATTGAAACCAGAGCTGGAATAGTGGGGGATCATGTGGCTGAAAGTTGAAACAGTTCCAATCATGTAAGTTTAAGGTCAGATATCAACAAGCAAGGACACACTCATCTTAATATGAACTCTGGAATGTCGTCTGCTCCTATTATACCAATGTAAACAATGCCTCTGAACACGTCTACACACTTGAGCATACTTGCACGCACACAGCATGACTTTACATAATTGCTGTAACAATTCCAAGATCATTAACTGCATAGTGGTGATGCAGAGTCCATCTGCTTGAGTGTTTATGGGAATGGCAACATGTGCCAGTGTCCCACAGGAGTCCTCTCAAACACCCTACTCTCTTGACTGGTCAAGTGGTTCATTCTGGTAGCTGTGCTCCTGTAACTCCTTCATCCACCCTGAGGAAAGTTCTGAGCTCACCCAGCGGGCCATAAAACAGTTTGGCGCCAGACTCTGGGCCTGCATTTTCCCGTTAACGCATCTGTCAGCAGGAAACCAAGGCCAGATTAAGAGGACAGTGGGCCATGTCTTGTTTGTTTCCATGTCATGCCCCATACTCTCTCAGCTGTTACTGTTCTTACCACTAATACTCAGCTATGACAAAGGATGCCAGGCTCTCGACAGCACAGTCTGTTTGGCCCTCAAATGCAGGATATCTTGATTTGATTATATTATCAGAAAAACAATTCTGTCCTGGAATGACTCCAGTGTTTGTGAATGTTCTTGTGCAGTAACAGTGAAAGACATTTTGGTCCTCTCAATGCAGACAAAAAACCAGGAGAGTTTACTTACTCGAGCTCGAATTGATATGGTAAAATCGACACCATCCTTCCTATTTTCACAGTGTGTACAAACGCTGAGCTTTAAGTAAACCTATTGTAGGAGGCCTCCAAAACAAAACTATGCACCTTTAAAATAGCACAATAAGGACACTTTATCTAAGTTGTTCAGTGTTTTCCTTGCAGTCTTTCTTGGAGACTTATGCACCATTAAATGAGTAAAATACACTTGCATGTTGTACTACATTGCACAATGCCCACTCTTGTGGTAACATTGTTCTTAGATTTAGTCACCATTTTTTACATCACGTAAAGATGTCTGCCAGACAGCCCCTGCCTGTCTAAGTGATGGTTCCTGGCTGGAATGAACGACTTGTGGCTTCATCCTAATTTGTATATTTTCAGTAAGCATGAAAAGTATATACCACATTAGCACTGGTAAAATACATAGTTTAAAGTATGACGTAAAGCTGTATTGGGTCATGCTGCCTCACCATAAAATTCTATCTTGGTATGACAAAACCTCTTACATATTGTAACACAAGTGGCTGTGGTTAATATTTACCCCAAAAGCATGCATGTACATAGATTTCAAAATCATGATGTTGTACCTTTAAAAATATTTTCAGTGTAGCTCTATAATTTGGAACAAACTGTGCCTATTCTGGCATACTACATAGTAAGGAAGACTGGGGCCATATTTGGTGTGAGAAACACTTATGTGCCAAATGTAGCAGTACCAGTTAATCTATTAATCTTTTAAAACACTAATAAATCATACTTTATGTTAAATTATCTCTCCAACTTTTTTGTTATTGAATAAATGTAGTGTGTTACAAAAGTCTGTCTTGCAGGACTAGGAGGAACTAGAAAAAGACTATAAAATATTCAACTTGAGAGAATACTGAAAACTTGATTGTAGAACTACAAAAAGGAAGGTTAACTGATTGGTTTACAATATTTAAGATGAGGTTCTCAAAAACTTCATTGGACTATTGTTTTGGTTCTTCAGTTTGCTTTGCTAATCCGTTTTACAGGGTGAGGACATATTTTCTGCAGTTATATTGAAAACTGCAACTCAATATGTGAGTAAAATGAGCTTGATTGTTTTACTTTGGCTGGAAAAATCAAACGCTTACAAGGGGATATAAGAGATTATTAAAGATACACACACAGAGTTCTGATGGAATGGCAGTGTGCTGAGTAAGCCAGAACAGACACAACTCGACCTCAGCGGCACATTCCAGTGGACTCGTGGGTATTCTCAGGAATCTCTCTGGCCAGCTGGCTCAGCTCAGGGACCTGTGCTGGAGGAGAACGCCACTGAAATAATGCATCTGAAAAATGTTTCACCAGATTTACATGCAATCAGATGTTTCAAATCACCCTGTCTGGAGGTGCAGTACTCCCTTGGGAATGATGTGATACTAGAAGAAACTAAATATTTATGAAAGCCAAACTCATGTTAGTTATAGTGCTGATAATATCTAACATTTTCTGGACCTGCAGTAAGTCTTCAGTTGTTCCAGGTTTGTCAATGTAAACAAGGTTTTATCTTTGAACTACAGAAAACCCTTGGATATTAAAAATGCAGAATTAGTGTCACATCTGCCAGCTGGAGTGCCCATGATCACCACCAGACGGCACTCCTCCCATCTCCTTTGCTTTCTTATCATAAACTGCATTTTCCATAACTCATTGCCTGGATGTTTGATTACTTCCACCTGTGTCTCATGGTGCGTTCAAGTCATGTTGCAAAGATTGTATTTATGAGTTGAACGCACATGAACAGCACCACAAAGTTGTAAATACCAGTGGAAAGTTTGGGATTTTCTTTAAGCCCCGATCTGTACGAGTTGGGGGCGTGTCAGTGAAAACATGGCGGAATCAATGGATGCAACGTCTGTAGTTGAATATAATGGGTAGCAGTGACACTGTCAGCCTTTGTCATTTACAACTAAGTAAGCTAGCATTGTAATATAACAATTAGCCTAATATATAACAATACCATTTACAGTGGCTTCACAGATTAATTAAAAACGTAGAAGATTAAAACTCACCCGATGCACATTCTTTGTTCTTCATTTTCTATAAGCAGAGTTAACAAACCTTGCTATATTTTCATGAAATTCATTAAAAGAAGGTACACCGCCATCTTGCTCCGACCAAAGAGACTTGAACGCACATGATGTCGTAAACACGACTTCTCACCTCGTAAATACAAACATCCAAGGAGGACTTGAACGCACCATCATTATCTTGTTAATGACTGCTTATTTAAGACCTGTGTTTTCACTCATTCTTTGTGAAATCTTGTATGTTGTTACAATGTCTTTCTGAGTTGCTGCCCGGTCTCTGGATTACCGTTTTTGGCTGTATCTTTTCTTCCTTGTTGCTCATTTGGATTGTTTGGATACCTGTGTATTTGACCTTTTGCTCATTGTATTGATTTCTGGATTCTTCAACCCAAATCTTGGAGCAGTTTGTAACATAACAAAATAAAGGATGAAAACAAATATGCTCAACACCTAAATATAAAGATGTAAAAAAAAAAAAAAATTGAATAAGAATTTCTTGCTACAAAAATGCACATTATTGGGTGTAAATTGCCCATGCTGAAGGCACATCTTGGAACATCTTTAAGTGAAATGCCTGATTTGCTATTTACAATCCATGATTAAATTCACTTGATGAGCATGTCTGTTAAGCACGTTCACAATGGCTAATCAGGGCTGTTTAAATGAGTCACGCCTCATTTCTGTATATAATAAACTTATAATTTGAATAAAAGTTTTTCATGCTGAGAACCAACAGCCTTGTACACAAGTTTCTGCTAAGTTACTGTTGCGTGAGTGAGTCACAGAAGCTGGTACTGGACGTTTAGTGGATGGCTCGATCCTCCTCCGCCCCCTGGCAGCTGGCGATGGCTCCTCCAGCTGAGGGCAGCCGGCAGCGAGTCCCGCACTCCCTGTGAGTCCCCAGGCTCCAGCCCACGACAAACGATGGCGACTCCTCTGCTCCCTCTCAGACGGCAGCCACCCCATCTCGACCCAGGAGCACAACAACAAGCTCTCCATCCCACCGGGTCTTCCATCGCTCCAGCACCACCGCCTCGGGCAGCCACTTGCAGTCTTCCCTCTTCCACCACAGTGAGGGATCTCCGACAACATGTCCCTCCTTCCTCCCAGGTTTCGAGCACCAATGTAATGAGGTATGTAGATATGGGAAGAATTAGGCGGCAAACTTTTAACAAACTTTAATAAATAAATAAACTGAAAGTAAAAACGGTATGCCTCCTCACGGACAACTGACAACACACATTATAAAACGTAAACAAATTACAACATAAAATCCAGGCTCCTCCGTGAGACATGAGACCAGTGTGGCGGCGCAGCTGGCGCTCATTATTATCACTCATGCCACCGGCCTCGTCCCGTTCTCACGGTGTCTGGGCCTCGACTGCTTGCCACAAATATGCTCTATGGATTGGTTCAATCCATAATATAAAGGCCTAATCTGAAGAATATGACATCACAAAATGCAAATAAAGTATGCAGATACTGTATGATCTGGTATGATCTTCATTATTTTATTTTATGCAGGCCTATTGCCAAAAGTATTGGGACACCCCTCCAAATTATTGAATTCAGGTGTTCCAATCACTTCCATGGCCACAGGTGTATAAAATCAAGAACATTTGTGAAAAAAATGGGTCGCTCTCAGGAGCTCAGCGAATTCAAGCGTGGTACCGTGATAGGTTGCCACCTGTGCAATAAGTCCATTCATGAAATTTCCTCAGTACTAAATATTCCACGGTCAACTGTTTGTGGTATTATAACAAAAGTGAAAGCAGCTGGGAACAACAGCACCTCAGCCACGAAGTGGTAGGCCATGTAAAATCACAGAGCGGGATCAGCGCATGCGGAGTCAGCAATTTTCTACAGAGTCAATAGCTACAGACCTCCAAACTTTGTGTGGCCTTCAGATTAGCTCAAAATCAGTGTGTAGAGAGCTTCATGAAATGGGTTTCCGTGGCAGAGCAGCTGCATCCAAGCCTTGCATCACCAAGTGCAATGCAAAGTGTCGGATGCAGTGGTGTAAAGCACGCCATCACTGGACTCTAGGGCAGTGGAGATGTGATGAATCACACTTCTCTGTCTGGCAATCCGATGGACGAGTCTGGGTTTGGTGGTTGCCAGGAAATGATACTTGCCTGACTGCATTGTGCCAAGTGTAAAATTTGGTGGAGGGGGGATTATAGTGTGGGGTTATTTTTTAGGGGTTGGGCTTGGCCCCTTAGTTCCATGAGATGAATTAGAGAGGAGACTGCGAGCCAGGCTTTCTCATCAAACATCAGTGCCTGACCTCACAAATGCACAAGAATGATCAAAAATTCCCATAAGCACACTCCTAAACCTTGTGGAAAGCCTTCCCAGAAGAGTTGAAGCTGGTATAGCTGCAAAGGGTTGACCAACTTGTTGACCAACAATTTAAACCTTACAGATTAAGAATGGGTATGTGTAGGATACAGTTGTAGTGTCCCCACACTCCCACACTAGCAGTGTTGGTTTGCTCATCTTGAAATCAGCGTGTAAAACACTTGTCATCTGCTGCTTAGAGACCTTATCTAAACACAGAACAATAAGAGATTTTCTGAAACTGCTCCACATTTGGCTCCACATTGCCTTGCTGAAACAATTACTGTATCTTCCAAAACCAAAAGCATGTACAGTTGTCCCTAAAACTGAGATTCCTGTTTGATTTATTTTCTTCTTACCATGTTCCAGAGCAGCTGCTGTGCAAAAAAATTCAAGGAGGGGAATCAGGGATGCAATGCATTCATCACAGGGGACACCACAGTAGGTCATTGTCACTGGCAGAGACTGACACTAAAACGGTTTAATGCTCTAAGCCAGGGGTGTCCAACCCTGCTCCTGTAGGGCTACCGTCCTGCAGATTTCAGTTCCAACCCTGCTCCAACACACCTGTCTGTAATTATCAAGCAGCCCTGAACACCATGATTAGCTGGTTCAGGTGTGTTTGATTCAGGCTGGAGCTAAAATCTGCAGGGTGGTAGCCCTCCAGGACCAGGGTTGGACACCCCTGTTCTAAGCAGAATTTTCCTTACATTACATCAGTGGACAGGACATGAACAACATGCCTAGACATGTGCCGATATACTGTAATATGATTCATCATGATAATGAACATGCACAGTATTGTTATTGTGTGGCACTTCAAAATACTGTGAATAATTCCATAGTACGAATTATTCAGATCTTTAGAATGCATTTTAAAAATAAGTTTCCATCAACCAGTTAAACTCTTTGTGTATGCTGCATGAAAGAGGCATGCACACTCTGATGTAAACAACCCCAACAGAGATAAGCAGAGCGAAGGTGGAACGAAGGAGACGAATAGGCAAGTGAAATTTGCATGCCACTCCCCATGCATACAGATATACAGGTGCTGGTCATATTATTAGAATATCATCAAAAAGTTGATTTATTTCACTAATTCAATTCAAAAAGTGAAACTTGTATATTATATTCATTCATTACACACAGACTGATATATTTCAAATGTTTATTTATTTTAATTTTGATGATTATAACTGACAACTAAGGAAAATCCCAAATTCAGTATCTCAGAAAATTAGAATATTACTTAAGACCAAGACAAAGAAAGGATTTTTAGAAATCTTGGCCAACTGAAAAGTATGAACCTGCAGCAATGCGGCGTGGCATGGAGTCGATCAGTCTGTGGCACTGCTCAGGTGTTATGAGAGCCCAGGTTGCTCTGATAGTGGCCTTCGGCTCTTCTGCATTGTTGGGTCTGGCATAAATCGCATCTTCCTCTTCACAATACCCCTATGGGGTTTTCTATGGGGTTAAGGTCAGGCGAGTTTGCTGGCCAATTAAGAACAGGGATACCATGGTCCTTAAACCAGGTACTGGTTGCTTTGGCACTGTGTGCATGTGCCAAGTCCTGTTGGAAAATGAAATCTGCATCGCCATAAAGTTGGTCAGCAGCATGAAGCATGAAGTGCTCTAAAACTTCCTGGGATACGGCTGCATTGACCTTGGACCTCAGAAAACACAGTGGACCAACACCAGCAGATGACATGGCACCCCAAACCATCACTGACTATGGAAACTTTACACTGGACCTCAAGCAATGTGGACTGTGTGCCTCTCCTCTCTTCCTCCAGACTCTGGGACCCCCAAAATTGACTTTCATCAGAGAACATAACTTTGGAGCACTCAGCAGCAGTCAGTCCTTTTTGTCTTTAGCCCAGGCGAGACGCTTCTGACGCTGTCTGTTGTTCAAGAGTGGCTTGACACAAGGAATGTGACAGCTGAAACCCATGTCTTGCATATGTCTGTGTGTAGTGGTTCTTGAAGCACTGACTCCAGCTGCAGTCCACTCTTTGTGAATGGGTTTTGTTTCACAATCCTCTCCAGGGTGCGGTTATCCCTATTGCTTGCACACTTTTTTCTACCACATCTTTTCCTTCCCTTTGCCTCTCTATTAATGTGCTTGGACACAGAGCTCTGTGAACAGCCAGCCTCTTTTGCAATGACCTTTTGTGTCTTGCCCTCCTTGTGCAAGGTGTCAATGGTTGTCTTTTGGACAACTGTCAAGTCAACAGTCTTCCCCATGATTGTGTAGCCTACAGAACTAGACTGAGAAACCATTTAAAGGCCTTTGCAGGTGTTTTGCGTTCATTAGCTGATTAGAGTGTGGCACCAGGTGTCTTCAATATTCAACCTTTTCACAATATTCTAATTTTCTGAGATACTGAATTTTCCTTAGTTGTCAGTTATAATCATCAAAATTAAAAGAAATAAACATTTGAAATATATCAGTCTGTGTGTAATGAAAGAATATAATATACAAGTTTCACTTTTTGAATGGAATTAGTGAAATAAATCAACTTTTTGATGATATTCTAATTATATGACCAGCACCTGTATATGGAGCAGCATGCATTCACTCAGTCAGGTTTTGTGCTGAACAGTAACGTGTCCTGGCACTCAGTCCAACATTGTGAGGAATAGAGGTTACAACAGTAACCAAGACGTTCCCTATTTGTCAGTCAGTTCGATGTGGTGTCGATGTGATGACACCAGGAATCCCTATGGAGAGCTCCACAACGGCTGACCTGAGCTATGTAGTTTCAGTGATGCAGATGTCGGCAGGTCACCACATTAACAATAGCACTCACAACGATGTAACCTACTCAGCACCCAACAGAAGCCTTGTAGTCCCTTGTACCACTTGGGGACTGAGGAAGCGCTCTACTTTCCAGATGGAAAGGAAGGGAGGTTAGTATGTGTAGAATACAACACATGGATTTACCACCTGGGATGTACCACACATGGAAAGAACACACGGGACGAAACTGGCTCCACCCGGAGATTGTAAAATCTTGCAAATGTATTCAGTGTTGCCACTGAATAAAACCCAGGTGGATGCAACATTCCTTGTGGAGTCTGCTCGGACTCAAAAGGCATGGCATATTCCCCTGTGCCTGATAAGACAAGGCTATGGCATCCACAATCCAGTGGGCCAACCTCTGTTTGGAGACAGCCTTCTGCTCAGAGCTTCCGAAGCTCTGCATGCAGTCCAGATAGATGTGCAAGGCACATACTGGACAGAGTAACAATAAGGCTGGGTCTGCTTTGTCTCGAGGCAGCTCTTGCAAGTTCACCACTTGATCCCTGAAAGGGGCAGAGGGAACTTTGGGCACATAGCCCTGTCGGGGTCTCAGGATTACATTAGTGTAATTTTAGAGTACATTAGAGTACATTAAAATAGAGTACATTAGAGCCGGACCGAACTCAAGGCATGTTTCACTGACAGAGAATGCCTGCAGGTCCTTAACTCTCTTGGTGGATGCCAGTGCTGTCAGGAGCGACATCTTCAAAGATAGGGCCCTTAGCTCAACTGACTTCAGTGACTCAAATGGAGTTCTCTGCAGGCCCAGCAAGACTACAGAGAGATCCCATTAGGGAATGAGGCGTGGCTTGGGAGGATTCAACCCCCTGGCTCCTCTGTGGAACCTAATGATCAAGTTGTGCTTCCTAAAGACTTACCATCCATTGCACTGACCTGACTCACACCAGTTAGCAAACAGACTCCATTTTAAGGTATAGGCTTATCACTTATAGCCTGAGTGATAAGCCACTTAAGCCTTTCACGTCCTGTTCATGGGCCAGATGTGGAGGTTCCAGAGGTCTGGGTGAGCAGGTGCCAGATAGTGCCCCATCTCTGAGAAAGAAGGTCCTTCCTCAGGGGGATTCCCCAGGGAGGGGCTGTCATAAGGAGCATGAGCTCAGAGAACCAAGTCTGGGTGGGTAATTTCTGTTTGATTATTAATAATAATTGTTTAATTATTCAGTGTATGCATGTAGCATCTATTTGTAGTATACTTACAGCCAGGCCCGTCGCAAGGGGGGTGCGGGGCCCTGTGAGAACGTGATGTGCAAGGCCCAGGGGTATATTAACGGGGGTCTGCTGTTGCTATAGTGACGAACAATTTGTTGTTTATGTGGATATTTAAGAAAAAAAAATGTATATTCAGTTTAACAGCATTAGGTTCAAGAAGCTAAACTGTGTAACTGAACTGCGCAGTGCGCACATTTTGACGTTTAAATTATATTCTAAAATATGAATGGGTCAAACGCAGCGTTTGCAAAGCAGCCTGAATCCGCTTGAATTATTTTGGACTGCTCTCTCACTGAATCATCTGAAGCGATTCTCAGTCAGTAAAATAAACAGACAAGAGAACAACCAGTTCTGTTTTTCAGTTGTTTTGCTTTGTGAACATGCGCTAAATGGATGTCTGACAATTTTGTTGCTTTTTGCAATTTTTAGATTTAAAAACATTTAAAACGTCTAAAGATAGAGTAGGTTTTACCTGTCCTGTGGCACTGATGCTCCTAAAGGTGCATAATATTAGGCTAAATGGTTATTTAACTTTATAGTGTTAAATAAAAATAAAAACTTTTGTGCGTACTGTCAGATGAAATGCAGGCTTCCATGCAATAAATGCAGATACTTCAATGAGCCTGGATTTCTAGTGTAGCCTATTTACTTGAACTTCTTAGGTAGCCTAATATTGATGGTTTCAGAGGCAGCCAAAATCAGAATTTGAATGGCCTGAATAAAGTTCTCTCTATGAGCCTGACGTGTGATGCCGCGCTGAGTGACATATATGCGCATGAATCACTGTCACATGCACAGTCTCACGCAAAAAAATAAATAAAAATATTGTACAAACCCGATTCCAAAAAAGTTGGGACACTGTACAAATTGTGAATAAAAAAGGAATGCAATAATTTACAAATCTCATAAACTTATATTTTATTCATAATAGAATATAGAGATAACATATCAAATGTTGAAAGTGAGACATTTTGAAATGTCATGCCAAATATTGGCTCATTTTGGATTTCATCAAGATTCAAGATTCAAGAGTTTTATTTGTCACATACACAGTTATATACAGAATATACAACCGGCAGTGAAATGTAAAGAGGTCCGCTCCATGGTCTACCCTTCCTGTCAAAAATACTGGAAAAGGCAGTGTCTTCACAATTATGTTCCTTTTTAGAAAGAAATAGTATCTGTGAGGATTTCCAGTCAGGATTTAGACTGTATCATAGTACTGAGACTGCTCTCATCAGATTTACAAATGATTTACTCTTATCATCCGATCGTGGTTGTATCTCTCTATTAATGCTACTCGATCTTAGCACTGCATTCGATACTATCAACCACAACATTCTTTTTGAATAGACTCGAAAATTATGTTGGCATTAGTGGAACTGCATTGGCATGGCTTAAATCATACTTATCTGACTGTTATCAGTTTGTAGCAGTAAATGAAGAGATGTCACACCGATCACAAGTTCAGTATGGAGTACTGCAGGGCTCAGTGCTAGGACCGTTGCTCTTCACCCTGTACATGCTACCACTGGGAGATATCATTAGGAAGCATGGCATTAGTTTTCACTGTTATGCTGATGATACTCAGCTCTATATTTCTTCACGCCCTGACGAAACTTACCAATTCACAAGATTAACGGAATGCATAGCTGATATAAAACATTGGATGTCTAGTAATTTCCTGCAACTTAATTCAGAAAAAACTGTAAAACTGTCAAGTAGTAACCTAGAATACTGTCTAACACTTGATGGCTGCTCTGTCAAGTCCTCGTCATCAGTTAGGAACCTGGGTGTGCTCTTTGACCAATCTTTCATTTGAAAGCCACGTTTCTAACATCTGTAAAACTGCATTCTACCATCTTAAAATATATCTAAATGACGGCACATCCTTTCGATGCAAAATGCTGAACAGTTAATTCATGCGTTCATGACCTCAAGGCTAGATTACTGTAATGCTTTACTGGGTGGTTGCCCTGCTCGCTTAATAAACAAACTCCAGCTGGTCCAAAACGCAGCAGCTCGAGCTCTTACTAGAACAAGGAAGTATGACCATATTAGCCCGGTTCTGTCAACACTGCACTGGCTCCTATTAAACATCATATAAATTTTAAAATCTTGCTTATTACTTACAAAGCACTAAATGGTTTAGCTCCCAGTACTTGAGCGAACTCTTAATGCATTATACTCCATCACTTCTATTGCGGTCTCAAAACTCTGGCCAGTTGATAATACCTAGAATATCAAAATCAACTGCAGGCGGTCAATCCTTTTCCTATTTAGCACCTAAACTCTGGAACAGTCTTCCTAGCATTGTTCAGGAAGCAGACACACTCTGTCAGTTTAAATTTAGACTAAAAACACATCTCTTTACTATGGCTTACACATAAAACATTATCAATTTCTATTATTCTAATCAGTAAATGATTGTTAGGCTGCATTAACTAGGTCAGCCGGAACCGGGAACACTTCCCATAACACCTGATGTACTCATTACATCATAAGAAGAATGACATCTACGCTAATGTTAGTCTCTCTGCTTATCCCGAGGTTTACTGCAGTCAGCCGGATCCGGGCCATATCCAGATCAGATGGTGGACCAGTGCCTGGACATGACCAACGCATCCCTGAAATGTCTGCAGAGAGCATGTCAAATAAACTCCCCCCCGTAAATGCTGCATCGACACGACATCCTCATTAAACCCATCTTCGGTGTGACAACTCCAATCTTTCAAATAATCTTACGAATATCTATTTACCTAATATGAATTAAGACCTGCGACATTGCCAGAATTATAATCATACACTGTTTGTTAAATCGGCCAGAGGAGAACTGGCACCCGACTGAGCCTGGTTTCTTCCAATGTTTTTTCTCCATTCTGACCCTGAAGGAGTTTTGGTTCCTTGCCACTGTTGCCTCTGCCTTTTGGCTTGCTCAGTTGGGGACACCTAAATTTCATCTATATTATCTATATATCTAGATCTGCCCAAATTGTCACTATATGATACTTGAAATTAGCTGGATAACATCACCATTTCACCAGAACGGCTGTACAAATTCTGTTGCATTATTTTCCTGTTAACAATGTGAAGCTGCTTTGAAACAATTGGACTTGTTAAAAGCGCTATATAAATAAAGGTGATTTGATTTGACAGTGCAAATTCACAGTTAAAAACACAAGGAGGAAATTATAATAGAAATAGAATAAAAAGTACTATATATAAATCTGTAGAATTATAAATAAATCAAGTAGAAAAAATAAAAATAAAGAAGTGGAATAAAATAAGTGAAATAAACTGTGCAGTGAGTAAACTGTAGACTTATAAATATGCGGTTAACAGAAATGTACAAAGAAGTATAATGTGCAAACAGGTTTATAAAGGTTGTTACACTGTAACAACGAGAACAGAAAGTGCAGTGCAATGTCAGTATGTCGATGTTTATCCTGAAGTGAAGTCACGTGATGTTAAGTGACTGAGTTCAGGAGTCTGATGGCCTGGGGAAGAAGCTCCTTCTGAGTCTCTCAGTTTTGGCCATCAGGCTTGGGGAAGCGCTACCAGATGGCAGCAGCGTGAAATGAGGTTTGCAGGGTGATTAGAGTCCTTGATGATCTTAGTAGCTCTACCTTTGCAGCATTTGGTGTAGATGTCCTGCAGAGACAGGAGAGCTGACCCTGAGATACGCTCGGATAAGCGCATCACGACTCTTTGCAGGGCTTTGCAGTCATGACTGGTGCTGTTCCCATACCACGCTGTGATGCACTGAGTTAATACACTTTCTACTGCCCCTAAATAGAAAGTTTTCAGGATAGCTGGTGAAACCATGAATTTCCTCAGCTGGCGCAGGTGGTACAGTCTTTGCCTGGCTTTTTTCACCTGTGTCTGAATGTGTGCAGTCCAGGTCAGGTCCTCGGAGATGTTTACACCCAGGTACTTGAAGCTGCTCACTCTCTCTACTGGTGACCCGCTGATCATGAGAGGGGAGTATGTCCATTGCTGTCTCTTCCTGAAGTCCACAATCAGTTCTTTGGTCTTGCCAACATTCAGAGAGAGACAGTTGTCCTGGCACCATGATGTTAGTTGCTCCACCTCGTCCAAGTATGCTGACTCATTGTTGTTGGAAATGAGGCCCAGGACAACAGTATCATCAGCAAATTTGATGATAGAGGTGGAGCTGTGTGTGGACAAACAGTCATGTGTGTAGAGAGAGTAGAGCAGGGGACTCAGGACACAGCCCTGTGGAGCTCCCACACTCAGGGTGATGGAGGTGGAGGTGAACTGGCAGATCCAGTGGCAGAGAGAAGAATTCAGGCTGAGATCCAGGAGTTTGGCGGTTAGCTTAATGGGAACTATGGTGTTAAAGGCTGAGCTATAGTCAATAAATAGCAGCCTTACGTAGTTCCCACTTTTGCTGTCGATGTGAGTGAGGGAGGAGTGGAGGACATGAGAGATGGCATCTTTAGTCGATCTATTGGGACGATAGGCAAACTGAAGAGGGTCCAAAGTGTCAGGAATGAAAGAGCAAATGGTGTTTTTAATGAGTCTCTCAAAGACCTTCATGACTATAGACGTGAGAGCCACTGGACGATAGTCATTTAGGCAAGAGGGTTTACTGTTCTTAGGGACAGGGATGATGGTGGATTTTTTGAAGGAGGTGGGGACCACAGATGTAGCGAGGGAACTCATTAAAGATGGATGTAAACAACCCGGTGAGCTAATCAGCACAGGACCGCAGAACACGACCTGAAATACCATCCGGCCCGGCAGCTTTCCTGACATCCACACGCTTGAGTGCTCAGAGTGGCAGTGTCTCTCAGAAGTCAAGATGGGCAGAGGATCACCAATTCCCCCAATGCTGCGGACAAAAATAGTGGAGCAATATCAGAAAGTTATCATCATCTACAGTGCATAATATCATCCAAAGATTCAGAGAATCTGGAACAATCTCTGTCACGTAAGAGGTCAAGGCCGGAAAACCATACTGGATGCCCGTGATCTTTGGCCCTTGGACGGCACTGCATCACATACAGGAATGCTACTGTAATGGAAATCACAACATGGGCTCAGGAATACTTCCAGAAAACATTGTCGGTGAACACAATCCACCGTGCCATTCGCCGTTGCCGCTAAAACTCTATAGGTCAAAAAAGAAGCCATATCTAAACATGATCCAGAAGTGCAGGCGTTTTCTCTGGGCCAAGGCTCATTTAAAATGGACTGTGGCAAAGTGGAAAACTGTTCTGTGGTCAGACCAATCAAAATTTGAAGTTCTTTTTGGAAAACTGGGACACCATGACATCTGGACTAAAGAGGACAAGGACAACCCAAGAAAGACACCATCAATGCTGAAAGGTATATCCAAGTTCTAGAACAACATATGCTCCCATCCAGATGTCGTCTCTTTCAGGGAAGACCTTGCATTTTCCAACATGACAATACCAGACCACATACTGCATCAATTACAACATCATGGCTGCGTAGAAGAAGGATCCGGGTACTGAAATGGCCAGCCTGCAGTCCAGATCTTTCACCCATAGAAAACATTTGGCGCATCATAAAGAGGAAGATGTGACAAAGAAGACCTAAGACAGTTGAGCAACTAGAAGCCTGTATTAGACAAGAATGGGACAACATTCCTATTCCTAAACTTGAGCAACTTGTCTCCTCAGTCCCCAGACGTTTGCAGACTGTTATAAAAAGAAGAGGGGATGCCACACAGTGGTAAACATGGCCTTGTCCCAACTTTTTTGAGATGTGTTGATGCCATGAAATTTAAAATCAACTTATTTTTCTTTTAAAATGATACATTTTCCGAGTTTAAACATTTGATATGTCATCTATGTTGTATTCTGAATAAAATATTGAAATCTGAAACTTCCACATCATTGCATTCTGTTTTTATTCACAATTTCTACAGTGTCCCAACTTTTTTGGAATCGGGTTTGTAAGTTACTGCATAATACATTTTTAACGAGCAGAATAATACAGCATCACGGTACACATTTTTAGCTATGTCTTTTAACTCTTATAGTATTTTGAAGGACAAAAACATAAACTTTAACTATTGGCTTTTTACATCGTCAGCCTTCACTTTACTCTGCGTGAGGCCCTGATGAGGCGTGAGGCCCTGTGCGGTTGCACTCTTGGCACAGCCTCTTGCGATGGTACTGCTTACAGCTATGCAATGGGTATCCAATTGTTGGCAGTAGCTACAGTACACCTAGAAGAGAAGTAAAGAAGGGTTAGAAGTTGTTAACATTATGTTTGGCATGACTGTCAGTATTGTATGGAGCTGTAGTTGGACTGGATTTGTGAATGATGGTGCCGGCTAAACCCAAAAGAATCACATTCTTGTTGCTTCCTTTAAGAGTCTTCAATAGAGGTGAATGGAAATGAGCTCATGTATGGGAGACACTCAACCATTGTGTATACTTTCGCCTGGCTCTGCAGCGTGAGCCTCCGCTGACTGCGCATGCTCCTCCCCAACCGGACGAGGCATTTATACTTGATGCACTCGCCGTTGTACTATTCTTAGAAACGACAGAGGAGGACTCAGAGTAATTGTTCTATAAACCATCAGGAAACAGCTGTGATGCAGATCGGATGCTGAGACGTGCAAAAAGTTACAAAAAATGCGCTGCACACCGCCACACGCTCGTGCGGACGCGTCGAGTATAAACAAGGCTTCACTCAGCTCTGAAGAACAACTCTGAATGAGTGAAAGCATGCGGCTCCTTATATACCTTATATGCTGGGGAGTGGCATGCAAATTTAACTCGTCAATTCTCATTTGCCTTTTCTGAAGTATCAGAGGTGTTTTTAGCTCCTAAGTGCGACCTCTAGTGTCATCACATTGACACCATGTCGATGTGATTGGCAGATGAAGAGCAACATGCTAAAATATTTAGAAAACAATAACAATTGTACAGCCACCTAACTGTATAGCTACATGCTAACAACAATCAAAACACCATAGCAACTACATAGCAACACTCTGTCAACAACTTAGCTGTACAGCTACATGCTAAAACAAGAAGAACACAATTGCAACTGCACAGTAACACTCTGACAAGCACTTAATTGTATATAAACATGCTAAAACACTTGGAACATCATAGAAATTCCATAGTAACACCCTGACAACCAACCAGCTGTACAACAACATGACACAAACCATAACAATGGCATAGTAACACTTTGACAAACATGCAGCTGTATAAAAAACATGATACAAACATTCAGAACACCATAGCAACTGCATAGCAACACTCTGACAACCATCCAGTTGTACACTCACCTAAAGGATTATTAGGAACACCATACTAATACTGTGTTTGACCCCCTTTCACCTTCAGAACTGCCTTAATTCTACGTGGCATTGATTCAACAAGGTGCTGAAAGCATTCTTTAGAAATGTTGGCCCATATTGATAGGATAGCATCTTGCAGTTGATGGAGATTTGTGGGATGCACATCCAGGGCACAAAGCTCCCATTCCACCACATCCCAAAGATGCCTATTGGGTTGAGATCTGGTGACTGTGGGGGCCATTTTAGTACAGTGAACTCATTGTCATGTTCAGGAAACCAATTTGAAATTATTCGACTTTTGTGACATGATGCATTATCCTGCTGGAAGTAGCCATCAGAGAATGGGTACATGGTGGTCATAAAGGGATGGACATGGTCAGAAACAATGCTCAGGTAGGCCGTGGCATTTAAACAATGCCCAATTGGCACTAAGGGGCCTAAAGTGTGCCAAGAAAACATCCCCCACACCATTACACCACCACCACCAGCCTGCACAGTGGTAACAAGGCATGATGGATCCACGTTCTCATTCTGTTTACGCCAAATTCTGTCTCTACCATCTGAATGTCTCAACAGAAATCGAGACACATCAGACCAGACAACATTTTTTCCAGTCTTCAACTGTCCAATTTTGGTGAGCTTGTGCAAATTGTAGCCTCTTTTTCCTATTTGTAGTGGAGATGAGTGGTACCCGTGGGGTCTTCTGCTGTTGTAGCCCATCCGCCTCAAGGTTGTGCGTGTTGTGGCTTCACACATGCTTTGCTGCATACCTCGGTTGTAACGAGTGGTTATTTCAGTCAAAGTTGCTCTTCTATCAGCTTGAATCAGTCGGCCCATTCTCCTCTGACCTCTAGCATCAACAAGGCATTTTCGCCCACAGGACTGCCGCATACTGGATGTTTTTCCTTTTCACACCATTCTTTGTAAACCCTAGAAATGGTTGTGCATGAAAATCCCAGTAACTGAGCAGATTTTGAAATACTCAGACCGGCCCGTCTGGCACCAACAACCATGCCACGCTCAAAATTGCTTAAATCACCTTTCTTTCCCATTCTGACATTCAGTTTGGAGTTCAGGATATTGTCTTGACCAGGACCACACCCTAAAAGCATTGAAGCAACTGCCATGTGATTGGTTGATTAGACAATTGCATTAGTGAGAAATTGAACAAGTGTTCTAATAATCATTTAGGTGAGGGTATAAGATTAAAATAACATCAGATTTGTATTATTTTAAATAAACACTAAAACTTGAGAAATTTACTTTTGCTATGGTTAAAAAATGTTCAGTGATATCTTCCAAAAGATTTTTTTTTTTTTTTTTGACACTTTTTTTCTTCTAAATAGTGTTGCTACGGCAACTAGTAAATACACTAAGTTTCGTCATCCTGGCATGTGTGGAAAGTTTTAAACCATGTGTATTACAACTACCCGCGATAGGTTGTGCCCCGTTCTCCCCTACTCCACACTGAACACCTTAGCATCATGCATGATAAGCGAATTATAATGTTTTCAATATGCTGTAATTTTAATCTCATACAAATGTTGTGGATAATGATGACAGAAAGTAGTCTGCTACACAGAACAGTCACACGAGCTTGACCAAGGCTCTCCGCCATTGTCAAATATGAAGGCACAAAGGAAACAGGATCTTTACTTGGCAGACTGCCTACACAGCATTTTAATCCTCTCTTTGACAACACATTACCAGACATACAAACACACTCTCTCTCTCTGCCAGACCACTGAGAGTAAGACATGGCCCTCTGATATTGTGTGACAAGCTACCATATGTGAGCGTATGTTGTCAAAAATAGGATTAAGTCACCCAGAGGGTCATATGCCATTTAGAGTGAAGAATTACTTGCTTGCTAGGCAGGGATTAAACATATCCTATGAGGCTTGGACAATAATGGGCCTGTTGCAGTGCCATAGAGTTTTCCCCAAGAGGACTGACATAATTACAAAAATAGAATTAAATAAATAGTTAATCTGATGGTTAACATTTTGTCATCATTTACTCACCCTAGACGTAATGGTTTTTATACTGTACAAACTGTATATTCCATCCCCTTACACTAACCCTACCCCTAAACCTACCCATCACATGAAACTTTCTGCATTTTTAATTTTTCAAAAGAACTCATTCTGTATGATTTATAAGCTTTTGTATCCATGGGGACCTCAATTTAGGTCCCCACAGTGATGCACGCACGCTATTGTTGTGTTTTTCATGTTTTATGGGGACATTCCATAGGCGTAATGGTTTTTATACTGTATAAACTGTATTTTCTATCCCCTGCACTACCCCTTCTCTACCCCTGCCCTAAACCTACCCATCACAGGAAACATTCTGCATTTTTACATTTTCAAAAACATCACTGTATGATTTATAAGATGTTTTCCTCATGGGGACCAAAAAAATGTCCCCACAAAGGACAAGGATTTTGGATATTGGACATTTTGTCCCCATTAGTGTGGTTTACCAGACGACACACACACACACACACACACACACACACACACACACACACACACACACACACACACACACACACACACACACACACACAAAACACACACACACACACACAATTATTTGACAGAATATACAAGCTACTTTTTTCATATATATGATGAGTGCAACCTCAAAAACAATGTTTTTGAGTACAACCACTGTATAGAACAAAAGTCACTGTCCTAAATAGAGCCCTGTTTCTCTTTCATTGAATTGAAGCTGACATTGTACTAAACAACTTAAATATAAAATAATAAATATAAACAATAAAAGAAAAAAAGTTTTAGACTACATTAATGTTAAATAATGTATGGGGGTGGTGGGGTCTCTATCCCTTTAATGCCAATACTAATAACTTGCACTATTAATAATCATTTTCGTCAGGGTTGTGGGAATTGTACTTTCTGTGGTATGAATTTATTCGAGAGTTCTTGGCATTTAGTTGGCACAGGTTCTGCTGTGGCCTTGGATGCCAAGCACACTCCACCCTCTATGGAAAACTGCTGTGGGTTTTGTGCCTCGAGTCAGAGTGTCCATTTCTAGAATTCGAATGGACCCCTACATCCTCTGAAACAGTCAGTTACAGAAGCTGTTTGTCTCAAACTTTGCCTGAACCAGATGTAAACGAAAGCAGTTTAAACCTGAACTTATGCAGCTCCAAAAACACAATTTCATCCATGTATTTACTTTCCTTAATGGATCCTCAACTGACCCAGAGACATTTATTTGTAAAGCTGATTTGTGGAAACAGGAATGCATTCCTTGCAGACATCAATATTTGCTTTTGATTATCCCCTTTTGGATAGCTGGAGCGAGGCGGCGTGAAGTTGCAGGACGTTGGGAAAAAGAAAAGCTGTCCACTGTTACGGCATTAAAATCACAGATATCACAGCTGTGGGACAGAAGGTAATGCTGCTGCTCACAAAATATGAGATGTTGGATCACGAGGACCCGGTTTTTAATACAAGCTTTGTCCTTTCCTCAACCATTCCTACACTTTCCTGCCTTTAATGTTCTGTTTATGAAGGCTAAAATATATTTAAAATCATGGTCATTCAGTCTGCCTTTGGTTGTGTTAACCCTTCACCCAACTGTCAATTGTTCACGAGCCTCGCACATGATACATACGTGTACACGTTTTATTGATTTGTTCCATACTTCCATTGTTTTAATTTAATTAGGTCATGGCCTAGATTCAACTAAAATGAGAGAATAAATGTAGTGTATTTTTAGTTACATCTGAGTTTATATTAAGTCATTTATGAATTTCTCAGTAAAATGTAATGTTACAGCACAATATATCATTGTAATACAATATTATATTATATATTTTTTAAGTTGTGTTGCGTTATTTCTTATGCATATGTTATCACTATTCTAATTCATTTCTATGTAAAGCACTTTGAATTGCCATTGTGTATGAAATGTGCTATATAAATAAACCTTTGCCTTGCCTTGCCTAATGAAAATGGTTTTATTTAGTTTTAATTTTCATTAACAATAATAACACTGCCTGTAATTTTTGAATGCCCACAGGAAAACAGAGTACAGACTGATTTGGGATGCCTTTGTGTTGTCCTTGTTCCCTGAAGATATGTCCCAGCTGTAATGGGCCGGCTGGGCCCAGAGTCAGTGTGTAAAAATAAAGAGCAGAACAGCTGCTCACAGCTGTGAGCCCCACTTTCACCCTCCACAGCTGCGCCACTTCACTTCTCCTCCTCTCACCACCATCCTCCACCACGCAACAGCATGCACACACAAGCGATGCCCACCACATGAGTTTTCATCAGCAGTTTGCTATGCTACAAGTGTGAATGTAAATACTTTACAAGAGTTCTTTGGATAATCTCCCCACCATAGTGAATGTTTCCAACAATAATACAGTTTAATATAGACTTGCCTTGACTGAATATTGTCTACCAGTGGTGTGAGTTTGTGACAGGACCATTTTGACTAACATTGCAGGGATGATATTTTTGTAGGCCAAAACGAAAGTTAGCATTTTAGCACTTTCAGTTCCATTGTCCTGAAATCAGTGGCTTTTTGAATGGTTTTTTGAATAAGGGTCTGTTAACACAGGATTAAGATATTTTCATTTTTATTCTCTAACATAAAATACATCAGTAATAATTCTTCTGATTTTTTAAAGCTTTTATTTGTCTTGAAAAAGGCGACTGCTAGCCAGTGGCTAAATGTCAGAGACGTTAAAACATCATCACACCGAACAGGTAAACTGATCTACTCACTAGACAACTTTTACAGAATCATGTTTTATAATCGCAATTATTCTAGCTCAGTAAAGTGGGCTGACCGCCCAGGCATGCATCTAGGCAAGTCAAGCCAAATCACCTTTATTTATATAGTGCTTTAACAAGCCCAATTGTTTCAAAGCAGCTTCACATTGTTAACAGGAAAATAATGCAACAGAATTTGTATGTGCCGTTCAGGTGAAACTGTGATGTTATCCAGCTAATTTCAAGTATCATATAGTGTCAATGCGGGCAGATCGGTAATATAGTTGAAATTTAGGTGTCCCCAACTGAGCAAGCCAAAAGCCAGAGGCAATGGTGGCAAGGAACCAAAACTCCTTCAGGGTCAGAATGGAGAAAAAAATCCTTGGGAGAAACCAGGCTCAGTCGGGTTGCAGTTCTCCTCTGGCCGACAACAAACAGTGTATGATTATAATTCTGACAACATTCCAGGTCTTAATTCATATTAGGTAAATAGATATTCGTAAGATTATTTGAAAGATTGGAGTCATCACGCTGAAGACGGGTTTAATGAGGATGTCGGTCGATGCAGCATTTACGGGGAGTTTATTTTGACACGCTTCTCTGCAGACATTTCAGGGATGCGTTGGTCATGTCCAGCGCCTGGTCCACCATCTGATCTGATACGCCCGGATCCGGCGACTGCAGTAAACCTCAGGATAAACAGAGAGACTAACATTAGCGTAGATGCCATTCTTCTTATGATGCAATGAGTACATCAGGTGTTATGGGAAGTGTTCGGTTCCGCTGACCTAGTTAATGCAGCCTAACAATCATTTACTGATTTGAACAATAGAGATTGATAATGTTTTATGTGTAAGCCATAGTAAAGAGATGCGTGCTTAGTCTAGATTTAAACTAACAGAGAGTAAGCTCTGCTTCCGAACAATGCTAGGAAGACTGTTCCAGAGCGAAGGCGCTAAATAGGAAAGGATCGACCATCTGCAGTTGATTTTGATATTCTAGGATTATCAACTGGTCAGAGTTTGAGACCGCAATAGAAGTGATGGAGTATAATGCTAATCTAAAGTAGGGAGCGGGGCACAACCTGACGCGGGTTAGTTGTAAACACACATGGTTTTAAAACTTTTCACATTATGCCAGGATGACGAAACTTTGTGTATTTACTAGTTGCCATATCAACATTATTTAGAGAAAAAAATTGTGCCAAAATTAAAAAATCTTTGGAAGATATCACTGAACATTTATTTAACCATAGCAAAAGTAAATTTCTTACTCAAGTTAATTTTTTCATGTAGATGACAAAAAACACAGCTGAATGCGGTGTAAAACTCTTCCAGCAAGACAGATCTCCTGTTTATAATTCTCTTTTTGGTGATTGGAAGAGTGATCGCTGTCCAACCACTGGGCCCCATTTCGACCCCTTTGATCTGTGATATAGTAAAAACATTTTAACTTGGAAGTCTTTAAATACATACACTGAATAGACATGGACAAAAAAATAAAAATAAAAACAGCAATTAACTACACATGACTCTCTCGAAAAACACACTGAACAATGAGAACACACTGTAAGCACCAACATAAATCAACAAAAAGTAAATCAAAAAAAGACAAATACATTATAAAAAAACAATATGTAACATCAAAATAATCAAAAAATATTCTAATGAAGTCCTTTTGAGAAGTTTGTAGTGTATATACGTATAGCGATTGGGTTGTTTTAAGCAAACATTTAACTCCAACTGCTGGAGTTAAAACAACCCATTTACTGGGTTTGTCCATTTTTAACCCAGCTTGGGTTGTTTTTTTAACCCAGCATTTTTTTGAGTGTATATAAAAGCCTCCCTTTGTAAAAGTAACTTGTTGATGTCACCCCTTCTTCTTTGTATCTTAACTTGTTCAGTTGCTTCTTTGGCTATCCATGTTTTTAAACTGTTGTGTTTTTCCTATATAGGCCATACCACATGTGGCACTTGATCATATAAATAACATAAACTGTTATATTATGTTATATGAAATAGCTCCATTAATTTTCCATTGTTGTCTAATGCAAATAACTAAAGAAATGGTACTTTGTTGTAAAGTTACACTGTACAGGTAAAAATAGGCTGTCCAAAATTATATATATATATATTTATAGATATATACAGATATATATATATATATATATATATATATATAGAAATAGTGAGCATATATATATATATATACATATTTCTGTCATTCACAGAAATTACACACTTTACCTTTAAAGGCAAAACTTCTTGTGCTTCACTTCCTCCTCTGGGTGGTGCAAGATGCTGGTGTCGTCCCCTATGGACGGAGCAGGACTATAATCCTGTGCTCTGTCGGCTGATCATTGAGGAGCAGGGACAGAGATGGGGACACAAGGTCAGCTGGTAATCAGCAGACAGAGCAGCAGGCCTCTCTAATGAAGATGCCTGGCATGGCTGACAAAGCTAAAGCACAAGCAGGAGGGTTGAATGAAGAGAGTCATATGCTAATAGATGTCACTGTGATGACAGGATTAGGCCAAGCTGTGCCAGGCATGTAAGCCTCCATGCCAGCCACCAGGAATTCCATCTCATCTGCTTTGAATTTTTAAATATCTTTATAACAGATTTCTGTCATTTCTGAACTGTAAGTGACATATCACAGAAGTTAAAATGATATCTAGTAGATTTAAAAAATAAATAAATAAATGTGAGTATGTACAATGAGTGTTGTGTAGCTGCTAAAGTCATGGTACAGTCACATTTACTGCTGCATTTTTCAAAAAATCCAGTAATTAAATAGGTAACACTTTATTTTGATGGTCCCTTTGAACATTCTGCTGACTATAAGTAACTTTGCAACTACATGTCAACTTATTCTAAACCTCAACCCTACCAGTCTACTAAAACTCTAACGCCTCTAATGATACTTAGTGGACATGTAGGTGCAACGCTACTTATAGTCAATATAGAATATGTTAAAGGGACCATCAAAAATAAAGTGAAACCATTAAATCCAGTAATTTCAACTGGAATCCACAAGATGGAGAATTTTCCTATGCAGATTTCAATGAATTCACATTGTTTGGCGTAAATTACCTTGTTGACCAACAGAAAGCTGCTAGTTTGGATAAAAAGGACTTCTATGAGCTGTGCTTCTGCTACTACATCATTGACAATAGACAATGGAAGTAAAATAATCAAACTCTAATCTAAATTAAAAGAATAAAAATAAAGAACATAAAAATCTAATTTAGTATCGGACAAAGTGGGCCTTCGAGTCAAAATGCTGAGAACCACTGCTCAAATTTACAACATTGTGACATAATTGATTATCACAAATAAAAACTGTAACTCTGTTGAGGGACTTACAGTAAGCTACATTTTTATGGGGATTTACAAAAGAAAATGAAGCATATAATTTATAAAAGCATTTGCATGCATTCTTCTGTTACAATGTATTTTATTTGTATTACTTGTATTATTTGAGCTGTTGTTTGAGTGTGTGTGTGTGTGGGGGTAAGTTAGCTTATTATGAGTAACCTTAGATGACAGACTCTGCGTGACACTATTTAAGAATTTCCCATCAGCAACTACTGGGCTACTTATGTACTGGGTGCAGTGCTGCTACAATTTCATTAGCGCCAACTGAACAATGCACAGCATGCTCTCTACTACCCTATAACTATTCACTCCCATATGAAACCTTTGCTTTTCTCTCATTTATCTGTAACAAAACCAAATAAAAAATAAAAAAAAGCCTTAATATTTCTCAGTCACATTATATTTCAAATCAAACTTTTTAATCACAGGGGTATAGTTCACCCAAAAATGGGTGAATTTTTTTTTTTCATCATTTACTCCAAACCTGTATGACTTTCTTCTGCAGAACACAAAGCAATATATTTTGAATTTTGAAACAATTTTGGTGACTGCTGACTTCAGACATTACTCAAACATCTTTTCATGAGTTTGTGTGTCCCATATAATCTTAGTGAAAGTGGTAAAGAGATTTGGCTTGTTGTCTGCTATAGAGGCCTGGAGAGGATATTCTACCCGAAAGTCCGCGTAATGCCTCTATAACAGACAAAATTGCAAAAATTGCAAAAAAAATAAAGGAGGAGCAGGGGAGGAGGAGGGATGCAGGAACTAACAACGGGAAGAGTAGCTGCTGGTTTATACCTGGTATTAATTGGAAGATTAGAATGGCGTATCTCCACCCGAAATTATGTTTAATAACTTCACTTGTGCTCCACAAGAAGAAATAATGTCACACAGGTTTAAAACAAATGTGCGTACATGATGACAGAATTTTCATTTTTGAGTGAATTAACCTAAAATAAAATAAAAATTATTTCATCATTTTCGTAAATATGTTGTCATACTAAATCCATCAAACACATAAAAGCAGATGTTTTAAGATGCACTCTAAAAAGTGTTAGGTTAAACAACCCAAGTTGTGTTGAAAATGGACTAACCCAGCGACTGGGTTGTTTTAAAAGCAAACATTTAATCCAACCGCTGGAAGTTAAAACAACCCATTTACTGAGTTAAAACAACCCAATCGCTGGGTTGTTTTAGTATACAATTATACAAAAAAAATGTCCTGGCAGTGAATAGGGAGCTTTAGGGCTTTGAAGTTTTAAAAGTGCATCCATCCATTATAAAAGTACTCACACACGGCTGGGAAGTTAATAAAGGGCCTTCTGAAAGTTTAATCGATATGTTTGTGTAAAAATATCCGTATTTAACACGTTATAAAGTAAAACATCTATATCTTCCAAAACTGGTGTATGATGTCGGACGTATAGTAAGAGTTTTGAACTCTTGGCATTACACTTTCTTCGTAAAACTGAATATGGAAGGCAGTCGCTGGAAGCTAGATATTTTACTTTATAAAGTTTTAAATATGGATATGTTTCTTACACAAACCCATCGATTCACTTCAGAAGGCCTTTATTAACCCCCCGAGCCGTGGTGGAGTACTTTATAATGGATGGATGCACTTTTTTGGGCTGCCATTCACTGCCATTATAATGCTTGGATTAGCTAGGACATTTTAAATATAATTGTATTCATCTGAAAGAAAGAATGTCATATGCACCTATAGGATGACTTTAGGATGAGTAAATCATGGGGTAATTTTCATTTTTGAGTGAATTATTCCTTTAAGTTATACAATAATTGTGTGAGGAAAAAGACCAAAATTGCTGCCACAGCTTCCCAAATCTCACTCAAATATACTGCACACTATTTGTCATCAGTACAAAAGACGAAACAAGAGCCAATGAGTAACAACATCAGAAAATCATACAGGTTTGGAACAATTACATTTTAGTTACATCTGTTCATCATATAAAGCAAGGATATTTTTTTCAGAAGCCTTGGATTAATCCGTTCAATTCATATTGATTACCTTTACTATATCTTTAAGAACTTTTTAAAAGCATCAAAGTTTTAGGGTAATAGAATGTTATGGAAAGCCATGAATTACATGATCTTAAATCCCTTAATTTGTGTTTCAAAAATAAACTAAAGTCTTAATTGGAACAACATGAGTAAATTATGATTTTTGGGGGGTGAACTTTCCCTTTAAGGTAAAGTTTTCACGTTCTTTATTTATGAGCCTTGTGTTTTCAGTGGTGTCGTGGCACTCTGACCTTGTGTCTCTTGGACAGGATGCATTCTGACAGAAGCAGGTGCTACAAGTGCCAAGCCTGATATTGCCACCCCTTTAGACTCAGTTAGTAGCAGTACACACTCAAAAGTAAAAGTGCCAGGATGAACTAAAAAGGGCTTTTGCAGCAATGCCACAGAAGAACCCATTTTTGTGTGAAAAATCTCTTTATAGTCTATAGAACATTGTTCCTCTACAAACAGTGCAGTGGGAAGGTTCCATGGATTCTTCATGGAACTGTACACCCTGACAAAGATCCATTTAAGAACCTTTATTTTTAAGAATGAAAATGGAGAACACTTCACACAGCAAGCATGCTACCCAAAGAGTCTGCACACTTCGCTTCTCTTTTACACAGGGACAGGTGGTCTGAGGGACAGTGAGCTCTGTTTAATCCAAGTGCCTGCTTCAAGGGCTGTGAACACAGGAGTGCTGATAACTGACATTATGTTCTCACTATATCCTTCCAGATCAGATGAAGGCCATGTGATCATGCGTGTCAGTGCTGTAACTGATTACCAGTGCTGGGGGGTGTAACTTGAGTTACATAATCAGATTACTTTTTCAAGTAACTAGTAAAGCACTTTTAAATTTACAACAAAATATCTGTTACTTTTTTCAAATAAGTAACATAAGTTACTTTGTTTTCCTTTTGTTTGTTTTTTGACTGACAGCTCTCATGTCTCGATGTTGAGAAAAATCGGGAGTAAGTGCAGAGGCATTGTGTGTGAACATGATGGTTATTGTAGTTCTAGACTAAATGTGAGCATGCATTTACTCATCACACAAAAAAAAGATTCAGCATTCCTTAAAATGAATAAAATCAGTGAAATGCAAAATCAAAATACTATGCAAACCTCAATAATTAAATATGTTAAATAAAATAAATATTTTTACGCATTTAATATTACTTTTTATATATTTAATCTCACTTTATTGACAATGTACTTGCTTATGACCTTCAATGATTCAGTTAAACCATAAGCAAAATTTACTTAAAATTTGTTAAACTTTCTTCTCCTGCATCCTATTCTTCTGCAATCCAGTTTGTTTGTATACTGTACATGGGTGAATTTGCATTTCCTTAAGCCTTATTTAAATTCTGGTGTGAAAGGGCCTTTACATTTGCCCACAAAATTTATTTTTGTTATTAAAACAAACAAACAAACAAACAAACAAACAAACAAACAAACAAGCCCAGGTGAGAGAAAGAATTACACATTACTTTCTTTAAAAGTAACGTAATTAGTTACTTTTAAGGGAGTAACGCCAATATTAAAAATGCATTCCTTGTCAAAGTAACTTTCCCTCAACACTGCTGATTACATGTAATCTTGATTACATAATCATATTCCAAAATTAAGTACTTGTTGTTAAATAATATTACATTTTAAAAATACCATATTCAGACTACAGTTACTTTTCTATTGATTACATGTTTCATGTTAATCTCACAATGCATTGATTCTCCCTACTTCTTTTTTATCGCTTAAAATGTCCTTTCTAAAAAGCCTACTGCTTATACATTCAAAAGGTCTTCCAGGTTTGTGGAATTGCACACACAGACTAGCCACTGGTCACACAGCATTTGATCAGTGTTTTCTCAAATTTGATTATTTAAAAACCCGACAAACAAAAGCTTTTACCTTTCAAATACATTAAATGTACAAATTTATGTAATTTCATATTTACATGTGATGCAGGGATTCCCCAACTTTTTGTCAGCTGAACCTCATTAAACTGTACTTACTTGTACCACTGAGATTTTAAGTTGCTGGTTAATGGTCACATGACATGCAGGTAAGCAAATACAATCTTTTCATCTTTTGTTTAACATTGAGAGAAAGAAGCAAAGTATATATATATATATATATATATATATATATATATATATATATATATATATATATATATATATATATATATATATATATATATATATATATATATAATATGATTTAATTACTTAGATTTACATTAAGCTCATGAACTACATTGCTGACATAATGTACTATTTAATGCACTTTATGTTGTTGATAACAAAGAAGAATGTAAGAGTTCAGAGTAAAAAGTAATCTAAAGTAATCAGATTATATTACCTTGGAAATGTGTAACGTATGGGTTACATTACTAACTTTATCATGTAATTTGGCAGCACAATGGTAGAGAATAAAATCTGCAGAGGCTAAGTAAATCTATATTTCCCATGAATCAAATGACTGACCTACCATGTTTTATGACGTGTGGTTTATGTTTAAAGATTAGATGGTGCTTCTCTGCTGTTCATTCATGTGCATGTACAGTGGCCCCACTGGCTGCATTAGAAAACTAAGTGACATCTGCAAATAAATGATGCTCGAGCTACTCAGAACTGATCCTTTGTGCAGTAACTTTTAACCAACTCTTTCAAACCCATTTGAGTGGATGTGTATTTTTTCATATTAACTTTGAATGTGATCCATTAATGTCTGACAAAACTGATGTCTAAGTAAGTTTCTCCTCTATATTTATATATGATAGCGCATATGAAATGATAGCACAAACACTATACATATATAAATTTGCTATACTACAATAACCAAGTGTCTTTATTAAGCAAATCCGTAACAGAAATAGTGAGCATTTGCATGCATAATACAGCATTACACATGTCAGTATTACAACACTTATTATTACATTAAAAAAAGAAAAAAAAGCTTTCAAACAATATAAAAATAAAACATCTATATATAAACACAAATGCTATGGTAACAGCATTATTACAAACGCTCGGTTGCAATGTTTCTATGCAGAAGACTCCTGTAGTTTAATTGTGTACTGAGGTGGTGTGCTGATGACTTCTCTGGGCAAAGTCTCTCTTGCCTCCTGCATGCGCGCATGGGCCCTCTGAAACGCTTCTGAAATCACAAATACACACCAGATCAGAAAAGAAATATATCCTGGAAAAATAAAGAGATATATTGTCATTCTATACTTTTACATTTTCTGAAGTCTGCACAACGAAGCAAAGGTATTGTAGGTGGTTAGTAGGGCATTGCTGGATGGTTGTTTCTAGTGGCCTAAATCAAAAGAGCTCCACCAAGGCACTGGTGATATTTTACAACTGGCTGTAGTGCTCTGCCCTCCTCAATGTATGTCTAAAGGTGCGGCTCCCATTTACTTTCTGTTGCACAGCTAAGTTTGCAAGGCCAAATTCAGCCATTCCAATAGATCTTGTACAATTTCCTTCATGTTCCAGTTGGTCAACAAATTCCTCTGTTACTTGATCAACAGGAAGCTGCTTAGCTTGAAAGGACTTCTGTGTGAATAACGTTGCATGCATCTCTACGATATATGGACCTTCTGTCTGCCTGAAAATTCCGCAATAATTTCTTCCAAATAATTCTCTATTCTATTTTTATTTCATTCTTGATTTAGTTGAACTATTAAAGTAATACATTTGAAGTATACTATGGCTACCAGACAGTTTTCAGCACAATAAAGCAAAAGAGAGATTTTTAAAGCATTAAATAATCCCTGTAAACAGCAGTCAATATCAAACAATAATAATATATTTTATTATAGTGTTTTTTGGCAATTGTATATAAACTACATTGGTACAATCATCACAGATGAACCAGTCGTATTAGTAGTTAATAACAAATAAATATCTTTGTTTGTTTTTGTTCGGTGGTATGAGGGGCTACGGAGGCCCCACAGGCGACATGGTGATGGGAGGAAAAATAAGGAGAGGAGAGGAAAAAGAATTTAATGCTTTTTCAAAAAAGTGCATTCACAAACATTCTAAGTTCTCAGTTTAACAAATAAAGTTTCTGGGGGAACGCAATCTTTAAGCGAGGAAATGCACAAAGCATTCAACATATACTTTCCTCATTCTATATATATATATATTTATCACCTTAATAGTATTTCTACATTGTGAATGTAACCCCATTTGGAGCACTGGTGTTCCAAATTTGGTAATCTGAAAAAGGTATCTGGATCAGGTGATCAAATCCAATTTGTTTTGATAAACAGGACACTGATCCGGTTAGCAAAACATGGATTTCTGCAAATTCAGACAATTTGATCTAGATTTAAACTTTGGAAAATTAATAACATAATAAAATAATTAATTCCAGAATTCAATGAAACTGAATGTTCTTCATGAGTTTGCTACTTTTAAGCACCATGATTACAGGTGTAATTTTTACTATTTTAAAAATTATTTTGACTCACAACACTAATTCTCAGCTATTTCTACCAATTCCCAAACTATTTCTATCTATATAAATTCCTATTACTTTTAATTAATGGTTAATTTCTTATGGTCCCATGTCCTTGGAATGCACCAAGTGCTCCTGTCCACCTTATTGAGAGCTACTTTAACACTGTGTCCACACTGGAAAAGCCATTTACGCAGATCTATTTATCATTTGTATCCAGAAGTAGCGTGAGGGCTTGGAAATATAAAGATCACTGATTAGTAATGGGTTCTATTTGCTTTTGTCACGACGTGCCGCTCTGGAAGTCTGGTGTAGACGCAATTTGAGATTCTTGTGCTTTTCTTAGCAATTGAACTTATGATTTTCACTTGATAAATGACTGAATCCCAAATAAAAATAAATACTTGGAGGTATCACACTCGGGAGTATAAAACTGGGTTGCTGAACGAAATATAAGTGGGTGCGCAGTTAACCCTAACCTTAAATATGTTTACTTACTACCTTGCAATTACCTCAGTAAACAGCACTAATGAATAGAAATAAAAAGTTTTAACTAGTTATTGACGGTTTTAATGGTGGAATATTATGACTGATTCCGCTGACTGTGCTCTCCTAACTGATCCATGAAATAGCTCCGTTCTTTCTTTCAGGGTGCTGGCATCAATAAAGCCCGGAATAGGCGTTAATGTTTTATAATCTCGCGATGTGCAGTACTTGTTGCACGAAATGCATGATTCACTGATTGTGCTGACCAACCGGAATGCTGAGCGTTAACATGAGTAAAGGTCACATCAGCAGCTGAGGCAAAGCCAAAGCGACTCAATCGGGCCTAAAAATAGAAGCAAACTGAATTAATGGACATGCTAATACAAAACTTCACAGCACAAAATGTTGTGTAATGAGTCACCTGAGTGCCAGGTACTTGGTGAGCATCCATATCTTTGTGTCTAGTGCTCCAATCGATGAAGAAGCGCTTGTTTTGAAGTGAATGTCACTAATAGTTGAGGTCTCACAAAGGGTGTCATTCTAGACACCGAGAGCAACAAAGCCACTATTGAACAAGCTGATAAATATACTTATAAAACCTACTTGTACAAAAAAATGAATTGTGCTATAGTTAATTTAAATATAGAGTAGATAAGAGTATATATATATGGCATATGTAAGATATAAAAAAGATATACATATGATATCCAGAGCTCCAGTTAATGTTTAGTTTAATCCCAGTATTATCGTTTTTATGTTGATTTTAATCTTATGTGATATTGTAAATAATAGTTTTTCCATTTTCTTATTATCAATACTTATTTTTATTATCTTATTATCAATATCTTTATATGTTAAATAGAACAGCATTAGAATTTATTTAACTAGAAATATTATAATGAATGGTTGTATGTTGTATGTTTCAGCAAATTCATGCCACCCATAGTCCTAGGTTGATTCCAAAAGTTTAATGATCCTCAAATGCTGGTTACAAATTGGGGCATTAGTATAGTATGCTATACAGTACTTCATTCTCAGAAGAAATGTTTGTCCTACTTAGCTTACTTCGAACTTGCGCAGATTTACCACAGGTAGTTTTACCAGGTAAATTACTTTTCTAAAAAAAAAAAAAAAGGACAAAGAAAAGTGGCATGTTTATGGAACAAATATCAACATCAAAATTTTACTCCCAAACAAAATAATTGCTTTGTAATTGGCATGCATCATCTTAAAATGGAATGAACTAAAGAATCACATATTTGATGAACTGAACATCGTCACATACAACCATGCAGTACTTCAAACAAAAGACTGTCCGACTCTACCTGTGTTGAGGAATGACTGAAAATCCATAGCCCTTTGTGCTCAGCGCTGCTAAAAATCCAGTGGAGAGAACTTTTGAAATAAAGCACAGCCACTGGAGGATGACTCGTGAGCCAGAAAATCAGCACTCAAGTAGTCACTGAGTGCAGCTGACAGTGGAAGTCATCTTCTATAATTGTGTGTTTGTTTGCAAATGGTTTTATCTTCAGCAGGATATTCTGAGGCACCAGTATTCATCATCAATTGAATTTTTATGGAAGAAGGTCTCAAAGCTGAATGGATAGGGAAAGAAGGCAACATCCTCCTCTATAAACAGAGAACATGTTTACCTGCCAAGTTCCATGAATACAGAGCCAAAGGATGGGTCTACTAAAATGATGGGCTGGATTTTCCTATATTTGTAGCATATGTCTGAGTCACACCAGACAGACACTGAACGGGGAACACTGGACCAACCTTGAAGAATATAGACCAGCCTCAACAGCATGAATAGAAGATGTCTGAAAATAAAGTCACACATCATTAGTTTAACAATCACAATTTTTTTTTCTTCCACAATATAATCGTTTTTATCCTGTGTTTGTGCTTTTAAAATAAGTGCCATTTGGTTAGATTTTTGTCATCAAAAGCATGTCACAATGCATTTGTATATTAACCGTGTAAGCTAATGTCACACACTGGAGTGCATGAGGATTGGACTTATCGTTTGTAACCAGGAAGAAGTGGATGTAAGCATTTGTCATACCATAGCCCTGAGCAGAAACTAAAAGAAAATTGCCTAATATGATCCTAACGTAACTGACTTAGTTTATACCACAAATTATTAACGCAAATATATTGCGGACGCCATAACTTAATATATGCATATAATGTACTGATGTTATACTGCTTTCCAGTAAATATAGCAATTTAAATTGTATGATAACACACCAATTTCTCATTATAACTGTAAGAAGTGATTCCTGGAGGTGGCTAAAGGAAATTTTTGGAGAATCAGGAACAAAGGTTTACTTTATTTATTTGTATTATATTTTAAATCGTTTTTTAATATTGGTGATATCTATGGTTTGGATAAGAATTGTAATTCTACCATCTCAAAGTCTTACAACCAGGCTGTTGGAGGTAATCTTTGTGACGTGTGTACAGCTAAAATAAAATAAAATAAATGCATGAATGATGAATCCACCTTCAGACAGCAACCAGTAATCCACCAATGAGTCTTAGGCCAGCCAATGAATTCCATGAGGTTCAGGGACGCCAGGCGCAGCTAAGATAAGCCGATGAACAGAATCTGCTAAAAGTAACCAAGAATGTCACACTCCTGAGACTCTGTTCCAAATTAAGGGTGCACTTAAGTAGCTGCTCAAACTGTGTTGGCTTAGTATCATTTATATACTGTTGTAGTATTTATTAATATTTCGAATTAGCTATTTTCAGCGTATTTTTCATTTTAGCTTACATTAGCATTTTCTCCCTTTTAAATATAGTTTTAGTATTTCATAATTAAAACTATGTCCGTTAGTTTCATAGTTGTACAAAAAGCTAAATATCCTTGGGTATGGGAATTCAAAACCAATTGCCCAGATGCATAATATAGTTATTAAACCTTGTTATATAAATATTATGACCAATCTTTCCCAATATTGCGCTACAAACAGCCCTGACTCCATCGAGGCATGGAATCCACTCACTCTGAAGGTGCCGGCATCTGGCACCAAGATGTTAGCAGCAGATCCTTTAAGTCCTGTAAGTTGTGAGGTGGGGGCCTCATGGATTGGACTGTTTGTTCAGCACATCCCATGAGGCCCATTGGATTAGATGGTAAAATCTGAGGCCAAGTCAACAACTCAGACTTGTTGTTGTGCCCTCAAACCATTTTTGCTTTGTGGCAGGGCGCATTATCCCGCTGAAAGAGGCCACAGCCATGGTGTACATGGTCTACCAGTGCTTAGGTAATTTGTCAAAGTGCAATATCCATAATACAGAATCCCAAGGTTTGTAGAACATTGCCCAAAGTGATCACACTGCCTGCCGGCTTAAGGTTTTCCTATAGGTAAATTCCAGCCATGTGTTCCTGAAATGAGACGCGATCTCTGCCATCCACGCGGATGCAAAAGAGTACCTGGACACCATCAGATTGTGCCACCTCTTCCCATGTTCGGGTCCAGCTCTGATGCTCACGTATGGCTAAGCAGCCGCGTGTGGACAGGGTCAGCATTAGTAGCTCTCTGACTGGTCTGTGGCCATGCAGCCCCATACGCTACAAACTACATGATGCACTGTGTATTCTGACACCTTTCATCAGAAATCCAAAGCATTAACTTCTTGAGCAATTTGAGCTCCAGTAGCTCGGTTGTTTGATCGACCACACGGGCCAGCCTCGCCTCCCCACGTGCATCACGAGCGCCTTTGCCGCCCATGACCCTGGTCAATACCGGGTTCACCACTTGTTCCTTCCTTGGAGCACTTTGACAGATAATTTCTCGACCACTGCAGACCGTAGGAACACCCCACAAGAGCTGCAGTTTTGGAGATGCCTCTGACCCAGTCGCCTAGGCATCAGCAATCTGCCTCTTGTCAACCTCAAGCCAAACTTCTTACGCTTGCCCATTTTTTCTGCTTCTAACATCAACATTGCTGAGGACAAATGTTACTTGCTGCCTATATATATCCCACCCACTCAACAGATAGGTGCCGTGATGAAGAGATATTCAGTGCGTCTACTCTACTTGTCAGTGGTCATACTGGTATGCTCTGATCGTGTATATTCACTACTGCAAAGTGTCAACAGAAACAAAGTTAAATCTAATTTGTGATATTTTGTTAATCAACTATGAGT
>CM031947.1:39607425-39619324 GCA_018749465.1 Paracanthobrama guichenoti
CAAAGTGTTGGAAATAGCCTTACTTTTGAAATTGAGCAACGAGACCTCTTTTATACTAGTGGCAAGTGTTGAACTTTAAACGATGAGCATAAATGTTGAGTGGTAAACGGAACAGAAACACAATACAGACAATTGGTTTTGATTAGAAATGCAAAATGTGGTTAAAACATTATAATTACACAGGTTAAGCTTTAAATACATTATGGTGTTAACACATTGTCATGTCATGTAATATGAAAACGTACCACAGTTTTACCCACTGGTCAAACCCCTCAAGACCTCAACCGAGTCTTGGATCTAACTGGATACTGTATTTATTGGTTTTTCATATTAATTACACACAAAATAAAAAGGGTTTGTGCAAATACATCTTTGCCTGGTATATTGCAAAGAGCCGAATCAGACAGAGCCGATACCAGACAGGACACCAATTAAAACGAACTCCCATTGTTTAGGGCATAAAACGAACAAAGAACAGACTTTTTTTAAATGTACATTATATTAGAACCCACACAAACACACAGTCAAACATGCTCTATACATAGGCACACACACACACACACACACACACACTCCAGATACAAGTCTACCGGGGAAAGAAAAAAAACAGGCAAACAAATATACAGAGACAGATTGGTCCAGATATTAAAATGAGAGAAGAGAAAATAAAATATGCAAGCTGAGTAAGAAATAAAATGGTCCGCTTGGAATTTTGAACAAGGACTAAACCAAACATAATCAAAACATAATGATGTGCAAGTGACTTGCGCTTACAGTAATGTCTTTAGCTATGAAGCTTTAGTGGGATGTGAATGATGGCCAAAAACCACAGGATTCATTACACATAGTAATTTTAAAATATTTCTAATAACATCTTTAATTCTGAAAAGAAACAGAGTAACGTGTAAAGATGTAATTCATGCCATTAATGACCATCATTCTTCCACAATGTACATCCAAATTTCAGTTACCATATACAACATTAATGATGGCAGTGCCATGGGAAAATCTCAGGTCCATTTTCATAAACACATCTCACAGCTGTTTGACACAACTGAAAGCGGACATGACTGAGAAAAATGGAAAACGCAGTTTGGTTTTTCTTATATACTACATGTGTGATGAAATCAACCTGGTGTGTTTGTAAAAATTGCTTGGGATACGCTACTCTTATTGCTGCAATATGTCTTCCTCTAAAGATGAACAGGCAAAAAGAAATACAAGTGAAATGTCGAGGTGTTGCTTTAAGGCACAACTATACATACTACAAGAGAAGATTCTTAAAGCAATATAAGGATAATATGAAGAGGTAATACACTCTTTTCGTTTCTGGCTCTCAGGGTGCAGAACCACGTATTTTTCCAGGTTTACTAGCTGCTAAGAAAAATACTTAAATAATAGGAACAAGAAAAGCAAACAATTACACAGCCTCAATTATTTTGTGAATGGCAGAAAATAAAACATTCTGAAATTAAGCTGTTGGCTTAATGTACACATTAAGCTTGTGTAAACACCTCTATCTCTTCCTCTGTCTTATCTTTCTATAATCTTTTCACAGGGATACTGACATTAAACGGGACAACTGCTTTGTGTTAAAATGTGCATTTGTCTGTTAATAGGCAAGTTAAATTAAAGCTGGAGAAAACGCAAGGCTGCTACGTTGTGTTGTTAGATTTATCTTGTGAAGTAGTGGAACTAGGCTTTGCCTGGGCCCGTGATTGTGCTTCAGACCTAGGCCTTGGTGTGGTGCCACTTCGTGCAGTCCCTGGTCTTTCCTGATTCTCTTCCCCAGCTTGGGAGTTGGGAGGAGTTGGCCTTTTTGAAGTCCCTGGGACCTCTAAAGCCCTCTGAGAAGTTGAGGCTGGGTCAGATTTGGATAATGTTTGTTTAGAGGGAGATTCAGTCAGCCTTGGAGACTGGGAACCAGAAGCAGTAGATGGACTCAAGCGGTCAGGAGAATCAGGACGCTCCAGACGACATTCTTTTATCTTTGGGTGGGTGGCATCTACCTGGGGACGCTGGTCCTTTGTCCGCTCAGAGGCATCTTTAGTACCTGGGATGTTGAGTTTAACAGGGCCAAGCACACTCTTAGCAACAGTGGCCAGTTGAGATACGACTTTGTCCATTCCGCTCTCAGAGGCAGCGGATGCTGAGGAGGTAGCAGCAGCAGCGGCTGCAGCCTGTCTGCGGTTGTCAGCCTCCTTCATCTCCTTGGTGATGCCTCCGGTTGGTGTGGTAGCAACAGGGGATTCCCTGGCTACTCCAGAAGCAGTGGTAGAATCCATTCTAGCACTGGTTTTGGACCTGGGCTCAGAAGTTTTGGGGGTCCTCCGGGGATCCAATGGAGGCGTGGTAGGTTTAACAAATGGGTCTTTGCTGACAGAGGTAAAGGCGCTGCCGTGGGTGGAAAAGGTGCTTGACAGAGGGCTGGGTTGAGGTGGAGAAGGCCTAATACTGGAGTCCTGTACCTTTGACTCTTTCTTTATAGAGTCATCAAATAATGTTGAATTGGAGTCTTGGGCCATAGTAGAGGTTGAGGGATTCTGTTCTGGGGGCTTGGCTGCAGCTTGCATTGGTGGTGAGGTTGAAGTTTGTGTCTGAGATTGAGTGTTACTTTGGCTTTGTATCTGCAGTCCTTGACCAGGCTGAGGTGAGCCTGGTGGTGCAACTGTTGAGGGTATCAGTCCCAGTGTTGGTGGAGCTGCTGGTCCAATCCTGATGGTATGGGGAGAGGCCATTACAGTAGTAGGTCTCAAGATATGGCTAGGAGGAACGTAGCTTGTCCTGCGTCCATCTTGGCTGTCTTCTGACCCTTCGTCTGTCTCATCCTCAGAGGAATCCACCTCGTGGATGGCATCTTGCTTTTGAAGAGACTCGCGGCGCTCAGCCCGATCCTGGCGAATGGCAGACAGCTTGTCTTTCAGTTTACTCTTCCCAGGAACAAGTCCCAGAGTTCCAGTTCCAGATTCAGGACCTTCTTGCCGACCCAGTTTTCGAACTGAACTCTTCTGCAGGCTGCCCTTTTCTGCAGGAGACACTCTTCCTCCCATTAGAATCTCACTGGCCGACTCCTGCAAGCTCTGTAGACTAGGGTCTCGCTGCAGCATCTCCTTTTTAAACTCTGAATGTGAGGTATCAAGACTGTGTTTGCGGCTGGCCCCAACTGGCAGCTTTTTATCAGCAGCAGAGGATGGAGAAGGCGAGGAGGATGAAGAAGAAAGAGAGGCTGCAAGTTTCTCAGCCGACTGGACACGTTTGAGCAGAGGAGAGCGAGGAGGATCTGCACTCTTTGGGCGGGATATTTGTCTTACTAATGGAGGCGAAGAGTGGAGTTTCACAGGGAAAGATTGGCCTATTGAAGAAGTGATGAGCGCGTGGCTTGGAAGAGGTGAAGGAGAGCGCTGGGGGGAGGTGCTCTGAGGAGTGGGGGATGGTGTACGAGCCAGAGGGGATAAGGGGATGTTGCCTGCTGACTTCCGGCGGGGGGAACGGTACTGGCGCTGCAGTTTGGGAGCCAGACCGTGCAAAGAGCTGGGTCTGATCTGACCAGAACTGGCAGGAGAGTTTGGCACACTGGAGCTAGGTGAGCTACTTTGGGATGAGTTGCCACCAACTGTATTAGAGAAAGAGAAGGTTGAAGGTTACAGATTAACTAATACCAAAACAAATATGGAGATGAATGAAATTACTTTAGACATGATATTGATAACGTTATGGGAAACCAATATACATTAAGTAATATAAAATTAAATGAGTGTTGAATGTGTATCAAAATTACAATGACAGTAGTAGGTATTTATGTTGTATGTAATATTTGAATACTATTTGCTATCTTTATTACTGTTGTGAAATAAAGATAAAGGCTTCACCTGAGTGGGCAGAGTCAGGTGTGGAACGACAGCCCTGTGTGGGTGAACGAGGGGACATGTGCGTGGGAGACCCTGGGACACTCTCGCCAGATGAGACCGAGCGGTTTAGAGAGGACAAGCTGCGACTGGTGTGGAGAAGAGTTGCCTGCTTGGTGATCTTACGAAACAGGGAGTTTTTCTTCTTACTGTAATGGATAACCATATACAAACTATTACTGGTACAGTAAATGTAAGCCTGAGGAATTGAAATCAGGGGGATGTAAGAATTTGGACGATGGTAAATATTAGACATCACCTGTCTTGTCCTTCTCTGGTTTTCGTTCTTTTGTTGCGCCGGGCCATTTTGGACTTGTAGCTGGTTTTGCGTGCAGGTCCAACCTTAATAGAAGTATTCTCAAATGGCGTAGCAGAGATGGACACCTTACTACCACTCTGCAACATAAAAATTATTCTGATTTAATAAATTCCATAAATTCCAAAACCAATAAATTCAAAAGCAACAAGGCTCATCAGATTATGGCTGCCAATGTACCTTGAGAATGAGCTCTACAACTTCTGTGTGCACAAGTCCATGGACAGGCTCTCCATTAACATGTGTAATGAGATCTCCTTCTCTCAGTCCAGCCTCATGAGCAGGTCCTCCATCCTCCACGTGCTGCAAAGCAATATGTTAGAGCACTCAAAACCACAAATTGGTGTGGTCTAACTCCATCATGGAGAATAATTGGAACTGCCGTACTCACCCAGACCATGTGGTGCACAGTATAAATGTCTGTGTCTCCCATGTAAACCCTGATGGCACGCAGGGTGAAACCATATTTCTTGCCAGCTCGGTGGATGACTATGGCGGGTTTAACACTGCAGACAGCTGGGGACAGGTCTCGGCTAGGAGAGGAGTCACGTGACGAGGGGTTAGATGAGAGAGAGTGAGGGGACATGGGGCTGGCAAGAGGAGAGGCACCATGGTGATCTGAGAGAGAAGAAAAAAGAATTTAAACTTCAGTTAAAGTGTGATAGCCATACACATTTCTTCTAAATGATAGGAGACAGCCAATGCAATCAAGAGACTGTGATTTTGACTAGTAGGACAGGTTTCATGTTGGTGTTAGCAAAAGGGTTAGGATTGACAGCCTGTCATCATGTTTGTTCTAGGGCTGTTGATTTAACGTATTCATTTAAATAATTAGTTATGGGAAAAAAAAAAAACGTTCAAAATATTAACGCTTTTAACACACCCGTCCGCCCCAGACCTACGTAGTTCATCTTACATTTCATACAGTTGATTAGTGAGGAACATGAAGCAGGGCAATGTGGCCTATATAGAATGCAGTTAGAATGCCCCTAAAATTCAAGATATCATGTCCCCAGTTTTTGTCTCATATTTATATCATGATATAGTTAAGCAATATCACATATGTTCTGTTTTTGCACTGAATAGAAATGTGATATTGATTTTATACAACAGTTCAATAAGTATTTAATATTGTGTTATATTTCAGATGTAAAATATTTGAATTTTTTTATTTTTATATATATATTTTTGCTCAATTTTGCCAACGTGATGGCAAAACATGATGACCAATCATATGCACTTACCAGCAGGAATCATTAGTGAGAGGGTAGTTGCCGAGGCTGATTTGATGACTTTGTTGAGTGGGCGTGATGCGTGTTTCTCTGTATCTCCTGAAAGCAGTCTGTGCCGAGCTCTTCGAGCTGCCAAATCACTGATGGCTTTAGGAGCGGAGTTTTCAGAACTTTCAGCACCGTAGCGAGAAGTTCGATCCAGCACATCACCAGAACTACCAGCTGCAATCACACACATGCACATAAATTAAAAATTAGAGATGTCAAAGGTATGTCTACAGAGAATGGCAAACTATCAGAATGATTCAACATGGTGTTAATTGAAATCATAAACCCCAGTCATTTTTTGCACCTTTTTTATGTAAGATTTTTATGCCTCATTAAATCTTTGACTTCTCTTGAAAATCTTTAGCTAAAGCTAGAACGGATACTCCCCAGAGTAATTTAGTAAGACTGACATGTGAGAGTGGATTGGCTGATCTGGCTGGAAGTGGAGCCTGGTGTGGTGGGCGATTCATCCAGCCTGAGCTCTCTCTCCACAGGGAGCTCTGGTATGGCCTGAGGCAGATCTTCCCCACGAGGGCCCCTCACAGGGGTCTTCCTGCCCCCCAAACCACCATCTTCTTCGCTGGAAATGGCGAATCGAGGCATTTCGATGATGGCCGAGCAGCAACGGCGACGTACAGTCAGAGGTGGGCTGGAGTCGCTCTCGGTGTGAGACGACTCGGAAACAGAGAGACGCTTTCTTAAGCTGCATAAAAACCCCCAAAGTATTTATTACACCATGTTGGACAAATATAGTAAATTTTTCAGAAATATATTTTAAACTAAGATATTTTCATTCGATTTTTTCACTCACATCTCCGGTGAGCCCACCAGCCAGCTCCGGTCTCTAGACTTTAGGCCACTGAGACTGTCGATCCGCTCTCCTCCCTCTTCACTCAGACTGCGTTTAGTAGGAGGAGGGGTGCGCTTCTCCTCATGCAAAGATAGACGCTCCATACTGCTATATACCTGAGAGAGGGAGACCAATGGGGAGAGATGAAGACAAGTTAAGTTAAAAAGGGAGAAATGAGAAGCAATACTGAACTTTGAAAACAATATAAACAGTTTAATGCATACAGAATAAAATTATAATTAAGCAGAACAGATACCAACACTAGATTCTGATTAGCAGATACAAAAACTGTAAACAGTGCTGGCAACCATAAACAGACTACAGTTAATAAAAGTGATGCAAAATTTCAGTTGTCCTCAACAGGCTATTATTCAGGAAATGACTGACATGGCGCCCCCATCCCAGTACTAAAACTATATAAAGTGCAAAGTATGTTTCTTTCCCTTCTGTCCCATTTTTCTTTATTTCCATATGCCACCCTGCTTTTAAACTACCTTACTTGGCAGAAGTAATTTATTTTGATTATTATTAATGAATAAACTATTAATTGAACATATTATATCATTTTGTTAAGAGTGTTAGCATGTTACTTCACACCTTGCTAAATCGTGGTGAACAGGAAGAGAACTGACGGATCTCCAGATGGTCATCTTCATTTGTGTCATCCTCTTCCTCTGAGTCTACATGATGATACCGATCTGAGCGTGCTAGAGGGTTGAAGAAAGAGAGATCTAAGATTGTGTTTTAAAGAATGTAAGTGTGTATCTGTGTTGCAGGTATGGAAGAGAGTAAAGTATCTTGTTATAAATTTCACTCCATTCCCTGCTGCCTGAAGACATACTGTCAAAGTAGCTAGTGTCATCCTCCGACTCCAGCTGAGGAATGAACTCTGCCTTCTGCCGTAGGAGACTGTTCCAGTCCAGATCAGTAAAAAAGCGGTGCTGTTTTACCTCAAACGCACTCCCTGTGAGACGGAGAGAAGATGTCTTCAAATATTTCTCAGAGAACAGAGATGTAGGATAACATTAAAAAAGCAGAGTCTTCTCAAGATTTTCTGCTCAGGTTTATTCATACACTATTAATCTCAGCACATCAGTCAAGTCACTCCTCTAAGACTAAACCAGGGAATAGATCAAGGAGAAGTCAGTCTGTGTAAGTGTGGGTTTGTGCACTAGAGTACCTGTCCCCAGACGCTCCAGAGGGTTTTGCCGCAGTAGTTTGGAGATGAGATCTTGAGCCTCAGGAGGCAAAGCTTCATCGCCTTCTGGCCAGATTATCTCATCTATTAAACCAAACATACAGAAACCGTCAACAACACCACAATTCGGGTCACAGGTCAGATTTCAGAGTATTTTTCAGAGCAGAAAGATAACAAAAGAACAGACTGATTTAAGGAGTGTGTGAAGTTTAAAAAACAAATTCTACATAATTGATATCAAATGCCATACCAGTCAAAAGTTTGGACACTCACAACTTTATAATGCATGTAATGTTTATCATGATTTAATATTTGTTTCACTTTCTTGTAGATACGACACTAACCACTGATGACTTGTCCAAACAGTTCCTCTGGTGTATCCCCAAAGAAGGGAGCACAGCCCACCAGAAACTCGTACAAGATGACTCCCATGGCCCACCAGTCCACTGGTTTTCCATAGCCCTGCCTCAGAATGACCTCAGGAGCAATGTATTCAGGAGTACCACACACCTGAGAAAGAAAGAGTTTTGAGAACACCACAGTTCCTTTTATTAAAAACAGAAACAATGTGAAAAACTACAATCCCAGAGGACACTTGTACCTGCTTGTCAAGGAATTCACGGGCATCTTTTTCAATGTGGCCCTCATATAGATTGGTTGTTAAGCTCATTAAACCAATTTTGGACAGGCCGAAGTCTGTCAGTTTGATGTGTCCCATTGATGTAATCAGGAGACTGTAGAAAAACAGGTAATTTTTTTTATTCTGACATCAGTGAATGTGAAGACCATCCATCCATCTAAAAAAATGCTGTCTAAACCAAAGCCAACTGATCTGTTACAGCCTAAGCAAGCATGCTGAACAAGCATGTTTTTAAATTCTTTATGTTTTAGATTCCATCTAACTTTCAAAAAAAAAAACCCTGAAGGAGGTATTTGATCGAATCATAGTGATACTTCAAGATTTGCAAGCTAGTTTGTGAGATGTTTTCCCCCCCTATTAAATTAAGAGTAGAAAGTCAACTACAAACAGGCTGATTTGATGTTACGTTTGCTTACTTGTCAGGTTTGAGGTCCCTGTGCACAATGCCATAGTTGTGAAGGTATTCCAGTGCTAGAACGGTCTCAGCAAAGTACATACGTGCCATGTCCACAGGCAGAGCTCCAATGTGCTTCAGTAAAGTGGCACAGTCCCCACCTGTAGACACGCACAAAAAATTAAAAATCAACTACAGCATCACTCTGTGGTTGTATCCCATATTGAAGTCCTCCAAGGACAGTCACCCTCTACAAAGATGTTGTACAAGTATTCCTTACCCTCCACATACTCCATAACCATGCAAAGATGTCTCCTTGTCTCAAAGGAGCAGAACATGCCAACGACAAAAGGGTTCTCTGCAAATGTCAGGATGTCTCTTTCCACAAAGGCCTGCTGGATCTGGTTTCTCAGGATCAGGTTCTGCTTGTTGATCTTCTTCATGGCAAATCGCTGACGGGTCTCCTTATGCCTCACCAAAAACACAGCCCTGAGTGGAGAGAGGCATGCATCACTTCTAACTGACTCCTTACCCTACGACTATTGAAGAGATGACATTCTAAAAGTCTAACACCTTAGCATTTATAATCATTCCTGTAACTGCAATCCCATTGTCTTACCCATAGGCTCCATTACTGATGAGTTTAATGGTCTCAAAGTCTTCCTCACGAGGAGCTTTAGTCTTGGTCTGAGGCTGAAGCTGGGGTGGCTGTATGGTGGCTCCTCGACTCTGCATATAAACACAAGCATTTAGTCTTAGTTGAATGCTATTATACAGAGTCAATGGAGTTATTGAAGACTTTTCTATTCTATTACTCACATCTGTGGAATCTGTCTCTGTCTCTGGGGTTTCAGGGTTACCACTGTCATAGCTGCTCAGCTGGGCCATTTCTAGAGAGCGAGAGAGAAAGAGTGAAAAGAGGGAATGAAAATGAACAGATGTCATTGAAAAACAACACAAATGTTATTGTAGTCTTTGATCAAAGATTGCAAAACCAATAACATCTGATTTGCTTCATACAGTCCCCCAAAAGCATTTGGACACTTACAACACACTTGACAATATATGACAATTGATATATTGTTGTTACAAGATGTTACATTGTAACATTTTTTTTGTATCTCAATATTTTTAAGTGTAGCTTTAGTGTTCAAATGGTTTTAGGGTGACTGTATGTAGCATTCTTACCCTCAAGGGGGTCCCTGGTGAGGCCCAGCTGGCTGATGATGTATCGAGGAATGTCAGACTTGATACCCTGACCTTCTTTAGCATGACCTTCAGCAGCCTCTAACAGGTGGTAGAATTCCTCTGGGTTAAACTCCTAACAACATACACAGGGAGAAATAGGTTCACATGATATGAACATAAACATCTGACGAACTCAGTCCCACTCAATCATCAATCATTTAATTTATTCTATCTGGAGTAGATTGAATATCAAATACTTCAGGACAAAATTTTCAAATGGTGAACTTATTACTGTTATAACTTTTGTTTCTTCAGTCCTGGATTCAGCCAATATACACCATATACACAGAACTCTTTTTTTCTTCATAAACATTTTGTAATGGACAAAAATATCTTCTTATTCAGGTATAATAACACAGAAAGATGAAACAATGCTACATATACATAATATAACAAAATATAATTAAAAAATTAAAGAATATAAAGAAAATAAGAGGCAAAGTGCCAAAATCACTGTCATTTATTTAAGGAACAGTTTAGAATTGTATTGTGTGAGCTTATTTAGGCAGGTTTGTCTCCAGGTGTCACACTGAGGTATTTGGATGCATCATGTGCACATGAAGCAGAATAGGTTAACAGCTCATTTACTCTCTCAGCTGCTGGTCCTCCATCAGTGCTGAGCTGTACTGTATGTTATCAAACTACTGAATGCACCAGATTACTCAAAATACACGTGACCACAACCATGCAGCCCTGCTGCTCCTTGTGGAAGTCAGAGGAGCTTTCATGTTTGCATGTGCGCATTTTTGGGCACTGTAAACTATGAAACAGTTTTATAATACACTGCAGTAATGTCTGCCATGATTCTATTAACAAAACAGTGAATCACTTTGCATTTTGTCCTTTATTCACAAAGCAAATTTTAATGAATTATATGGTACTGAGCACGTGCTTCATTAGGAAGCCTCGCTAAAACGAATGTCAAAGATTCCAGATTAGAATCCTTTAAAATATTAGTGCTTACCAAACATTCCAGTAGACGGGCGGGCCGGGCGATGACAATCATCAGCTTCTTAACCAGCTGGGTGACAAACGTCACCTCCCCACTTTCTGAACGCTCATGGGCCTAGCAATACACAGAGAAGACAATAGTTTTGGAATAGCATAAAACTAGCATACTATTTCATTGCGGCATGTATATTGTGCACTGCTTGCTTAATACAATTCCCCTTTTGATAATCACTGTTGCCTGTGCTGTTCCTGTAGTCATTCCACATATTAAAATGATTTTAATGTGCAACCCATTTTAACGCAACAGTATAGTCATTGAATGGGACACTTAATAAAGCTGTCAAAATGAACAGTATACAAATTAGAGAACACAATGCAATGTGTTAAACTTGGACATTCCATTTCCACTGTGACAATTATGCCAGAAGTGTATATCAATCATGATTTTTTTTTTTGACACTCAGCACTAGAATAAGAAATGGTTGAATGAAGTGTACAGAGAGAGTGCATAAAAAGTAAGAGCATAAAAGAAGCAGAAACTAGAGAGTTCATCAATTGGGTTGAGAAGAGCCGTTTAGAGTAGATGGTTAAATAGCCAGCTGATGGTAATAGAGCCATCTCTGACAGACAGCACAGTCACCTCAGGGGATGTCTAATCAGCCTCTGAATTATTTATACAGGTAATGAAAACGCCAGTGAATCACACACACTCAGGATCATAAAGGGTCTCTCCACTGAGTAAATACACTATAGACCGTCAGAAGTAACAGGGGCGAAAGCTGTAGGATGAGGGAGGGATTTGGTTTAGCACACCCTGAACTAGATGAAATTAGATGCTCTAATACTCAGCTCACTCTATACTCTTATATATATAAGGTCAATAGAAGATTCCCAGGATTCCTTAAGGGCCAGATGTCATGGTGACAGTCAGGTCACTAAAGTGACCCGGACTTGAGATTGGCTCCTGTGGTTTTTAATGATGCAACCATGGGAGACTGAATGATATAGACTGATCATTTAAAAATGTACAACTAGTCTGACCTTAAGACAAATGTCCAGTTAAATAAATAAAACCTATTACTAAGGACAAGGAAGAGAAGAAATTTCAAACAATTCA
>CM031947.1:39630443-39641663 GCA_018749465.1 Paracanthobrama guichenoti
TTAAAAAAAAAAAAAAAAACACGTAGTAAAATGTATTGTCCACAAGGACAAGGATTTTGGATATTGCCATATTTGTGTATTATGTATAGTTTACAAGGACACACACACAATATTAAGCATTACTGTTAGAACCTACCCAAAGTGTAGATTAAAGAGAACATGATTTTTAGTGTTTGCCGTTGTGAATCTTCATGATGTTAGGACATTGCTAATGTATTCCGTGAGACTGCTGAACATTGGTACTGATTAATTATTATCTTTACTTGTTAAAAGTGCCCACCATCAAGTACCTACGATATTCTGGCGTATACATTTTTTCATCTGTTCCACTGAAAAATAATAAAAATAGCACATCTCTCCCCAACAAATCCCTAACCCCAAGTATGGGCAATTGGAATAGTTCAGCAGCAGAGTAGTGGAGGACAGGGTGAAATCCTAGAGGGGAGCTGAACATGTGACTGTGGCCTCTTCTCTAGCCATTGATCACAAAGCTGGTGTCTAAATGGCAGCCTGGCAGTCATCACAGATGACATTGCAAAGCCCTTGTGATAATCACCTCAGCAAAGAGACTGTTAAGAGCAACTGCCAGTGAATCCATCACATTCACTGTAGTGTTAAAGGAATAGTTTGCCCCCCCCCCCCTTTTGCTTTTTCTTTTTCTTCTGAAGAACTCAAAAGTAAATATTTAACACAATGCCTAAGCTGCTTTTTTGCATACATTTGATGTGAACTATGACTTTAGCCATCTCTATGATTCTTAAATGTATCATTTCCCGCTTGAAAGCATGAATAATGTATTAAAGAAAAGGTCATGAGAAATAAGTGTTTGCTACAGCTTATTATGGGCATGATGGTTAAAACAGTTGAGTATTCCTCTCTGAGTTAGATATGTCAGCATATTGGCTGAAAATGTGCATGATTTTAAGAAAACAAGAAACTCTTTCCAGCTTTTAGTGAACTAAGATGAATTAGACAACAATNNGAATATGATTCATAAAACATCTAGAAACATTACACCAAACCACTGAATAATATGACATTTGGCTACATATGCAAGAAAATCAAAAACTATTTAAATCATTTTACTCAATGCAGGTGGAGCAGCAGATGACTCTATGACTCTTAGATGACTCTAAAAAAATTAAATGTCAAGTAAGAAAAATGGCGATGAAGCACTTTAAAGGGGCCATACCCTACATTTGTGTATAATTTTAGTTTTAATATTTTCTCCTGAATCCCTCTTAAGTCAAGGTTTCTTGCACTGAATCCAGTTGCAATTTAGTTTTTACACGACCATTTTTCACCTTCAATCTGACCCTTAGACTTCAGATATGTAAAATTACATAACTTTAGATATGAAGTCATATGGTACTCTTGTGAGCTCATGGTTACAGTGTTAAGATTTCGTGACAAGGTGTTTTTGCAATAAATGGTGTTTTGGACTGCTGACAATTTTGAGATGTGAAAGTTTCTTAAAAAGAGCAAGAAAAGACCCCTTTAAATATGAGGCATGGTAGAGAATAATATCTGCTTCATGAGCGCTCAGTTAAAGAGGATCATATTTTGCTATTTATACAGCTCCTACACATAGGCAGATTAGGAATGGACGGTGCTCAGCTCCATACTACTGCAGCTATGATGACAATTCAGTAACTCGCGCTACATCTGGAAGAAACCCACACAGAAATGACTGTTAGCAATGTAATGACAATCAAAGTATCAGTCATTGTTATGCTACGTGACAACAGACATTTTGCTTCTGTTACTGACTTTAGTCATTCAGGCATTTACACATACTTTGCAAAAGCTAATTGTGAAGCTGTCTCTTTAATGGGCTTTGCTTGTCCTCAGTGAGACCTTTGTTTATTTTACAAAGAGTTAAATCCATCATTGTTCATAGCATGTAAACAGAGTCTCAGTTAAATTATATGACAATGTGGTTTGGTGCATGTGCTTTGCACACGCTTGAGCTGTAATACTCCTGGGAATGTATTGTTTGAATCCAGTCATATCTTTATTCCCATGTCCCTTTCTCTTTCACATTGCTTTCCTGGATCTATTTACCTTCATACCAAATTATCAAATTATTACTTTGAGTTAATTTCAGAGTCAATGCTAATAAATACTAATTATATGATTCTCAATTTATCAAGCACCAGAGAAACATTCAGTAACTTCACTTCTACACAACGCCCTGAAGTACGATCTGCACAGAATCCATCCATGCCATTCAATACAGAAATGAACAAAAGAAAGATCTGATACCTAGTGGCACTAAGTTATATCATGTTAACAAAACACATGATTTCTTCATGGCCAACATCTCAGAAGACTCAACAGAAGGTCAACAATAGTCAGATAAAGCATTCTGTGCTCTAATAATATGATTGAATACAAGGACACATTTGAAGGACTAAGAGACTAAATCAAGGTCAGTTTTGTGAATTAGGATATATACAATATAAAATGTGTATACATGTAATATATACACAATATAAAATTTAGTTATCGTATTTTACTAAGGAACACATGAGGAAAGCTTTGCTATTGGTGTCATAGTTGAGTGACATTATCACAGTTATCATGCATAAAAATAATACACATTACTGAAACCTCCACCCAGCACAAACTAATAAACACAGCACTCTGAAGAAAGCAGTGCACAATCCTGTCTTCCTTGCATGCTTTCCACGACTAATTCACTTCAAACAAATGACAGATTTGGTCAGATTTACTCATCCTGAGGATACTAATCGGATCATCTGTATCATCAACGGTAAAATGGGTCATTCCCAGGATTAAAATGTGTGCAAGAACGAAAAGGACAAGCAGAAACACACATGACTGTTTGATAGCAGAGATATCTATGGCTGGTTGGCCTTTTGGTGAAGGTTTGGTCGTCACATGAGAAGTGAAAAGGATACGGTGCAACATCAGCATTAACTGCAAAAAGCAGTGTATCTGGCTGTATCTGTCAAATAACACAGAGACAACCAGTAATGCTCAAGCGGATTTACAGAATTCCTTTTCCTCACATTCAACATGCATATTTAGACACATGCACGATAATTACGCTCATATGCAAACATCTTTTGTGCTTGCCGCATGCACTGAACAATAACGCCCTGATTACAATCAAGAGGTACTCCAGTTCTGCATTCACAAAGGACATTTAACACAATAGAAAACACAGCACCTGCATTACCATATTGTTCTTACCTCAAATCATTTAATTCTAGATAAAGTTCTAAGACTTAAAAGCCCAAACCCACAAAAGTGCCGACAATCAACCAGAACTTGATTACCTTTTGGAGCGCCGTAAACTTGGTCCACTGATAAATTGCGGCATAGAAAAGTTGGAGAGTATAGTCCACAAGCTGGAGTCAGACATTGTCCCAAAGTCATACCCCCAGAGTGCTCTGAGCTGTCTTGAAAAAGAGAGTGAGGTGAAATGCCTGGCTTCCAAGAGAAATAGGCACCCAGAGCAAGAGTCCTGGGAAGTCCTCCCAGCACAATGCTCTGCCACAACAGAGTTTTGTCTAGGCACATCTGCTGCTCGTTGCAGCATACACAGGCTGTCAAGGGGACGATGTGTCCTTTAAAGTGTCCTAAATCGAATAGTGAGAAAGCTCCTCTGAGCTGTTTCCTATTCAGGTCATATCCATTCCTGCTCGAAGGCAGGATGCCTCTGGGACAGAGGGACAAGACTACTTGCAGCAGGATGATTTTTTGTTTTGATGTGAGAGTTGCATGGCTTTGCCGCTATCCTGTAGACTCATTGAGACTCAAGAATGCTCCATATCATATAACAGGCACCTACCGTACCACATCCTGAGGCAAGGAGGGGAGAGGAAAGGAAGGGAGGGTTGTGTGAGTCAGAGCAGCAATGCATCATCAGCAGACGACGCAGTGAATGCAATCACGGCTCTCCCTGTCTGGCCCCACTCCAGAACCCATCGGGCCATTTGAAATGGAAATGCACAGCTTTTCAACCATAACCACGTGCAAGTCCTGCACCCTGTAACAAGCCTCTTTTCCCGGTCTTATTTTTTTTCTTCGCTGGACCTGCCATATGAGGAAACCCACCCTCTCTCTCTTCCACTTCAGCACCTTTGATCTGCTCCTGTTCTGTTCTTCAATCTGCTCTTTTGGCAGGCAGGGACACAGAGAGGCCCAGCCTCCCTGACACATGACAGATGAACTTGGTGGGGTGGAATGGGGCCAATCGGTCTTGACAATTAGCTGTTGAATGCAGAGGGGCCACTAGCCACTAAGGTGCGAGGCAAAGGATGTCATTAAGAGGAGACAAGTTAGGACAGGCCTGAGAGAACATAAGACTAAGCCAGGCACACAGACAACTGATCAAACCCTCAAATATTGCTTCAGATATGGACATAATCATGAGGAACCCTGGTCACGCATTAAGTGAGCAAAGTCTAGCTCAATCATCATCAATTTTAGTCTCATGACTTCTTATCTCTTCCTGCAAGACTAGTGACCTATAGAAATTTAAATCTGGGAACAATCCAAGCCCAGTCTCTTCTGTGTCAACCAGTGCTCTATACATGTATGCACCATTTCGGTGTTCTCATTTGGAAAAGACGAACCAGAAACAATACCAGTGGTCTGATTCAACAAAGTGCAAGGTAGCTCTTAAAGCTGAGCGTATACCTCACTTGTCTGCATAAAAAACAGCACATGTACAAGTGATTTAAGTGAAAAGAAAGAGCCACTAGGTCCATCAGCATTCACAGTCAATAGGGTATACTTAGAAAGAATTGTGTGTCAAACTGTGCACAAGACTAAGTATAACAGGGCACACTATAAAAAGATAACAGCACTCAAGTAATGACCTACCAGTACAGCAGCATTTAAAAACTGAAGTTTTCAAACATTACACTTAAAGGTGCTGTATGCAAGAATGACAGCTAGTGGTTGAAATGGGTACTGCAGTCCAAATTCAAAATATAGTTTGCCCCACCCCCTCCTCCTCCTCCTCAGACGCGGGTTGCCAGTTTGAGGACACGCAACAGGAACGAGCGCAATTGACAATGGTAGGCGAGGAGACTTACAGTGTAAGTTGATGAGTTGATTTTTCCACATTGTAATGTGCTTCCATTCACAGAGATTTTTAAATGGATAGAAGAATGTGTGTTATCTAAACAGACAAAAAATAAATAAATAAATAAAATTCGGACACGGAACGCACATTTCAAAGTAAAAAAGTAAAATAACTGGCTGTAGCATTGTTTTTCAGAGAAACGAGTCTGCAAACATATTATGGTATTTTATGCTTTAGTACAGTCAAAAACATACAGCACCTTTAACTGTACATTTTAAGCAAATACAATATTAGTCTCTCTATAGTACTTCGGACATTAGTGATACTATTTATTTTGACTTACAGGACTAGTAATGTTTTTTTTTTGGCCTAAAGCAAACACCTGTTAAGTTATGCCTGAGAAAGTTAGCGAAAACTGTCAGCATGCCCAGGCAGAATACATTTTTTAAATTTTTTATTTTTATTTTAAATCTTGGAAAAACCAAGCTAACAGTATTACGCTTGTATTGGAAACTGGAATTAAATTTTACAAAATATTCAATCAAATATTCAAATATTCAAACAATGTGGGGGAGTGAATGCTAGCCAATGCAATTCTACGGACATCTGTGGAATTCTCTTTATCTCCATTTGATCCTGCCACTCATCAAGGAATGGGATTATCATTAACCTCAAATACTAATCAAAGCTTCAGTCGACTCAATCGGTATTATTTTTCAGAAATTATGCAAATGATCTGTAATGTAGTCATGACCTTCTTTTCATCTAAACAGTTCCACTATTTACAGGTACCAGATGATTGTGTGTAAACATCAACTAATCAAACTAGTTCAAACTGCTCAATGACCCAGTTCATCAGCAATCCCAAAAGACATACTTGATAAAAAAAAACAAAAAAAAAAACAAGGGCAGATTGACTTCATCATTAGGTCTTTGAATGGAGAATTCCAGAATAGGCTACAAAGTACAGTATAGCAATGATATAGGAAGCAAAGCTTGTGAAACAAAAGGAAAATGTGATGATTGTCAGATTTGTTCCAAAGGAATTAGTCCCGATTCAAGCAATCAATGGTCCTGTTTATACCTAGTTTTTTTAAATCTGTCCTGAGTGATCCGATTACAAGAGGGTGAGCTGAGACGCATTGCTGTTTACAGGTAGCAACATGTCTCAAATGAGTCTCCTGTGACCATCAGGGGTGCATTAACGCACAGGCTTCAATGGGCTGAAGCCCAGGGGCTTACACTGGGGAAGGCCCTACTGGCTGCACGAAAATGATATATTTTTAAATAATTCTTTGTATACTGATAGAAATAGACAGATTATCCTTTATTATCTCCCTTCGGAGAAATTCATCTTGGGCAATCAATATGGAAGTTTACAGCAGTGACATAAAATTTTCATAAATGTTCATAAACCTGTACATTTTCAAGACTTGCAAACGCATTTTCAGCCCTGCTGTGTGAATGGAAGCAGACCGGACATACAGTGCGAGAGAGCCGCTCTGCGCTCAACGCGTGTTCAGTAACAGCTGTCACTAGCTGGCCTCCGTTACACATGCAATGCAAGAGTGGATGTCTGTTTATCATATTTTTCGTGAAGCAAAATAATGCTTCATGAAAAAAAAAAGCAAAGATGATGAACAAACGAAACAAAAAATGAACATACAGTACACAAGAGTAAATACAAGCAATAGTTTGTTCTTAGTGGCCAGCAGCTCCAGACAAACAATGACATTCAAAGCTGTCTTGTTACTACAGCTAGCTAGCCTGGATGCCAGCCGAACTTAGCCCCGCCCCCAACATTTGAGTTCGGTCAGGACTTGATACGTTATGGAGTAACTATGCCTGAACAGAAGCTGTTCGGAACCAATCAAATTGTCGGGGCGGCCTTTATACGATGATGGACAGATGATCAACAGTAACATAATCATCCACGTCACCAAAGAGCGCTTGGGTTGAATTCATTCTAATCCTAAACAGAGAACTTGTTCATATATGCATTCATCTTTACTATTTCTTTCAAAAATTATGATTGTGTTAGTAAATGATTGTTTTGTACAACATCGGCAAAGATTGCTTACACTCATCTTCTTCTACTTCTTTCAGTGTGCGTGCAGTTGAGTTCTGTTGACAACTTTAGTGATGTGTCGTTCATGAACGATTCGTTCTTTTTGAACTAATCTTTATTATGACACAGGAACAACGAGTTGTCTCAGAGAGCGATTCGTTCATTTTGTGAAACATAGGTTCTGGGATCTTCTGCATTCAGCCTATATGTGGCTGTGAATTGGTGAACGAATGACTTGAGAGGTGAACTAATAAATTCTGTTTTCGGGACTGCATGCATTGCATCTGGGGCTGTCATGATCAGACACTGATGATGGAACTAACGACTCGAACCCAAAGACAGGAGAGGTGTGACATTACTAATCTTTCCAGAGAACAGACGTGATTAAATGTGAAGTGACAAAAGAAAGAATGACTCTGATTCGGAGGTGAGGTTAACTAACAGACACCAAATGTGATCAACGTTTGCATAAGTACTAGATGTGTTGGGGAATTTAACGTGACATTTTAATCATATTCTGCTGAAATGAACGACATGACTTGAAAAAAAGATGTTCATTTTGCTGAACGAGATTCAAAGATCCAACTCTGTAAAATGATCCGAACTTCTCACTAGTATGCATCGCTCAACATACGTCATTTTACTCCGTTGCTCTGATTGGTTGTAGGTCTATCCAATTGAGGTCTTTCCTGGTTCAGTTGAAACACGCCCCAATAATCACAGCCCAATGGGGCAGTATCAGACTCATATTCTGACTAGAATTGAGTATGACGACGTCAGGCTAACAGCTAGCATTTCAAAAACAGCATTTCTTGGTTCTGTGAAACTGCAATGTTACTCGTGTATGGAGCCAAAACAACACAACCTCAGTGTCCATTTTCAGGCCTTCCCATCACTCTAGTGCTAGAAAGCTTTTCTAATATTAGCGCAGATCCTAAAGCTCTTTCCTCTTTATAACCATTCTTTTTCCTCTGATATTCCTCTAAGATTTTCTCTTTTGTATTGTCTCTCACCTCACTTTCAACAGTCTTTCTTCAAATCTCCCTCTTACTCAATCTCTCTCCTCCACCATCATTCGTCCCCTAATGCTGATTGGCTAAATGTTTGTAGTGGTGCTTGGTCCAACAACTTTTCAACAGCGTTTTTGAAACAAAGCTTACTGTGCCTTTAAGGTGCCCCTGGTGACCACTGGTGATCAGATTCCAAAGGGAGGGTGACTGATTTTGTGAGTACACAAAATGTCAGAGTTCCACTGCATGTTCATAAAGCATACACTATGTAGGACATAAAAATAAATTTAAAGCATCTAATTTTTTAAGGCACGTTAATTAATGTTTTATGGAAATGTATTCTAACCTTTACAACTCTCCCAACTGGTTTGTGCTGTCAGGCCTGCAAAAACCAATTGTCAGTACTATTCAAAAAGTGTATATATATATATATATATTTATTTATTTATTTATTTATTAATTTAATTTTTTTAAAATTGAAAGTATATGTTCTTTGTCTTATAAAATAATTCACAGCCACAGTTCTTCATTTTGAGAATTTGAAATGACCTGTCCCGGTTTCCCCCAAAATGGTGCAGAGCTCTTTCCAACAAAATGTTCATTGGCCAAAGCAGCAAATCCTATTTATCACATAAAAGAGGGTGAATGAGAGACTCACCAAAAAGCTGGGGGAAGGGGGTGACACTAAGAACGTTATATAAGCACAAGAAACAATCCTATTTCCCACAAATTTAGAAAATGAAATCCAAATCAAAGGCATTTAATGTAAAAATAATAAAACTCAAAAGAGATAAATGAATGGAGACCCTATGCCATTTCGATCACTGAACTCCATGCTTTCATTTTCAGTGGCAGAACACAGAGCCTTGAACATATTAAGCCTCAAAACAAAATGGCTATGTGAAAGAAGCACGCGCTTACCTCCAAAAATGAAACGCGTGCAGCGGGCTGCATGGGCTGCAAGGGCTTGTGGGAGTTGGGCTCAAGCTTCGTGGAGTGAGGCTGGAAGTCAAATTGAGTTTTGTGAATGTTCATCATGAACAAGAACAGTCTCTCTCAGGATGCAGCCTTTGAAGTTGACAGCTTATATATGCAGAGACATACACGAGCTGGCATGCATTAACCACAGAGCAGAGTCATGCATGACCGTTAAAGATTTTTTTTTTTTTTTTTTTTTTGGTAAAACGCTGCGTTGCAAAAGGGTTGCCATAACAATGGCCCCTTACATTCATTGCCCCAAGCATGAAATGGTTTTGGATTGTACACTTGTTGATATACAGACTGGCCACATGCCCAAATATGATTTAACAAAGGTAAAAAAAAAAAAAATATTAAAAATTTTTTTTCATTGTTAATCTACAAGCATCATGCTTCTATCAATCGTTACAAAGGTGCTTTCACTGAGAAACAAAACATGTCAGGCAAAATTGCTGAGCTGACATGTCCAGGAGATACGCATGTATCTGTATCCTTAGCAACAGCAACCATGATGCAACACCTGATCATAGCCGCAAACATGCATCTCCTGCGACCTCTGTAAACAAAAACAAAGGCGGTGCCTCATCTTATCAAAACGTCAATGGCCAATCTAATATGACGAGATGTTAACCATTTATTGTGTTTTGCTGCATCAAACGCAACAGTACGGTGACGTCTTTGACCTGCTAACAGGTTGACAACAATCAGGCCTTCTGTAGGGGTAATTCAGCCACATGATTTAATAAGTGACGCTGATCAAAAACTATAAATACGCAGAGAGGAGCATAGCTAAACAGAAAGGCAGCTGCTGCGCAAGTCCTTCTGGCTCTAGTCTGACAAGCCGTGACTAGAAGATGATCCAGTATTGATCTAGCATCATCATCCTTTATCCAAACACGAGCCTGTGCTATCAAAATCACATGCAAAGCTGTCGCAAAGGGACACTAGCTGGATCTACACAAGCTAGCAAACCTATATTTACCCTTCAACACATGCTGCAGACGCTGCTACTGTGGTAATGCTGCACTGCTCAGCTCAGATGTGCTGTCACTACTACAGCGACAGACACACTGCAGATAAACAGTCTGCTGTCATCACAGCCAGAAAAAAAAAATGCGAGACAGAAGGGAAAATACTCACTCCAATGTCAACCCCGGAATCCTCAGTCTCTCCCGCTGTGCTTTCATGGTCGCGCACATTCACTCTATTGTGTACATGATATATTCACATCGTCCGCCTGCCCACACCCCCATGCACTGACAAAGAGCCAAAGCCAGGCTGGTGTGGAGAACCCGGCTGAGAGCTTCTCACAGGGGAGGAGTAGATACAGGGGACCTAGCGCTCTGAGCCGTTCAACTTCCACCCGAGCTGTCAGATGTGATCATCAACTGCCTGTGGAGGGCAGGGAGGCTGGGCGACAATCCTTTTCCCCTCCCCTGTCGCTCACGCACCAACACTAAACAGACCTACTCGCCCCTCCTCCACCGAGGAAGCAGCCTTACGTCAGCAAAGCACAGTCAGAGGAGTCTACACGCAGCACTTCCTATCTGCAGCAGGGCTGTTGACCATCATTCAAGTTGTTGGTGTTTTTTTCCCCAATCACACTGCAGCATAAACTGTGAATGTTCTTCTATAAAATATGTCATAAATGTCTCAAAAGGACAAGTCTTCAAAGGGAAATCAAGAGCAAGACATGAAACTATTGGGGTCTGCTAAGGCAAACATAATAATTTCTCATAGTTAGGTTTATGGATTTGAACAAACCCTTAAACACAGAGTATTAAACTTTGGTGTGTAACTCATCCAGCACAGTTTCTACAAATGAAAATAACACAAATCACAAATAAAAAAAAAAAAAAAAAAAAATAGACTTAGATGGAAATGATGGAAGGACTTGAGCTATATTTAGAGAACAGAATAATCACAGACTTGTAAGTAAGATTTTTTTAGCTAAAATAAATTAAATCTACACCGATCAGGCACAATATTCCTGAACCATTTTTGCTATGTGGCAGGGCACATTATCCTGCTGAAAGAGGCCACAGCCATCAGGGAATACCGCTTCCATGAAAGGGTTATGCAGCCCCATATGCAACAAACTG
>CM031947.1:39687719-39735219 GCA_018749465.1 Paracanthobrama guichenoti
GGATTATAACAACTATTAATATATAGGTTTGATTCAACTTTTAGAAATTTCTTTGATTCTAGAATTGAGTTCAAAGGACGGATATTTGTCCACCAACTATCTCCCTTTTAATAATTCTTAAACAACGTTTCTCTGGCCAGGAGAAGTATCTTTCTTTTAATTTGTAACAGGGTCGGTTCACCGTACAAGTGACCTATGTATGAGCAATTCAGGCACAATCACGTGTGAATATATATATATATTTTAATAAATCAACAAACAATAAACAAACATACACAAATTAACTGAAAGCAGGGAGGAGAGAGAGAGAGTGACGCCCGAAAATCCGCGTCGAGGACGAGTCCAGAAAGGGGGTCAAAAGCAGGGAAAGAGAGGAGCGGAGAGAGGGACGGAGGGCAATGGCAAAAGAGAAAAAGAACGAAGAGGGGCGAAGAGAAAGAGGAGAGCCTAGAGGCCACTTAAAAAGGGCCCTCATGGGGCACGCCTCTTTTGTCGGAACAGCCAATCGGAGCGAAGGAACTCAGAAGCGGAAATCTCCCTTGTCTTCGGTCTCGCCTCATTAACATGTTTATGGCTTTCTTAGGTATGCAGACTTTGGGGTTTTGGTATGCAGACTTTGGGGTTTTGGCATAAAAGAAAGAGTTTGATGCATCATAGTACCACACAACGCACATAGACGGTCTACAAATTGAGAGACAAAGATTTGAGACCAAGCATGGGGAGTTTAACTTAGGAATTAAAGGAACGCGAGAGATTGACGTCATTCTTCCTTAAGCATTCACTGGCTATAAGTTTCTAACCTATCAAACACATCTAAAATGGTTATAACAAAAAGCATGCATACATAAAGGGAACACGGCACATCTAAAATGAAAAATAACTAAGTTAAGTCATATAACCTATTCGGATGTCCTTTGGTATGTGTAGTGGGTGGGGGCTGTTATTTATGATGGTCTCTGTTCTGGAGGAGGCTGTTTTGTGTTCTTTTAGATAGTTCCGATAGTCGAATGGCAGGTGTCTCATGATGGTCGACTTGATTGATGGTCGTTGAATCAGCAGGTGCATTGACAGTGTCCCTTGTTACTTTGAAGTCAGTTCATTTACCGCTGGTGGTTTAGTTGTCCTCAGCATTTGATCTGAAGAGATGGGGTGATGGCTGATGTGCAGTTGGGCTAGTACACTCAGACTGTTCCAAGTCTGCTGCAGGATCTCAGCTGTGAAGTGAGTACCTCTGTCGGAGTTGGCTCTGTGGCAGGCCGAACTTGGAGAAGATGGGGTTCGTCAGGAGGTCTGCCGTGGTTTGGGCAGTGTCGTTGGGTGCTGGCCGACACTCCTAGATGGTGACTCACTGTGTGATGCAGATTTCGGAGAAACAAAGTTTTGAAGTTAAAGTCCTCCTCCATCCCAGGCTCGCTACGTGCTCCGAAGTAGGTCTGTCGCAGTCGATTGTAGTATGTCCTGCAGATACGCGTGCACGTCGTGTCCTCCTGCGGGGCTTGGGTTGAATATGGGAATGTTTCTGGCCAGCTTGTCGAGTTCTTTGTGAGCGTTGCCGTGCCTGGCGGCCGGAATGTCTTAGGAAGGTCCCCACCCCTTCGCTGCTGAACGGGGTTCTGGGAAGCTGGCTGGTGACATTTTAAACCGTGGACTATCACAACCCTCCAGAACAAGGAACTCTTGACTCGGAGGTCTTGACCTACTGATCAGGGGAAACTCTTTGTTGTGTGTTTCCCCTTGCTGCTTGCTGTGCAGCGTGTAGGAAGGTGTGAGTTCTCTGTGATCATTGTCAAGTTCATTTCTCAAATAGTCTTTTTCGTTTGTTAGAGTAAGAATTTCGTTTCTGGCCACTTGCAGGTGTTTTTCGCAAGCTCTGGCCTTAGCATCCTTCTCTTTTAGTTCATTTCCAGCTCTGATCAGGAGAGCTTCGCCTCGTTGGAATTTTCCATTTAAATCCTCTATGTGTTCTTTCTCCACTTGCTCTCGTTGCTCAGTGTCGGCATGAAGTTCTGTCAGTGCATCTTGGAGTCTCTCGACTTCATCCTGTAGCTCTGTGTCAGTCTCATCCGCTCCGCGGCGCCGTTCCTGAGTCTCGACGAGTAGCTGGTCTAGACGAGTCTGGGCGTCGGCCTGGTTCCTCCGGGCCTCCTCAGCTTGAAGTTTGAGCGCTGTTGTCTCCTGCTCCAGCTGGATGTTGTTATTCTCGTTGAGCCGTGTCTGGACGATCAGATTGTGGGCGAGCCTCCCGACGTTCTTGGCCCACTCTTTGTGATTGTGGCTCTGCGTGGGGTCATGGCTCATAAGCCTGTTCAGATCATCGTCCAACTGTTCTCTGCTCAGCTGCTGTAGGTCGCCGGTGACTCTGGGCAGGAACTCGTGGGTCAGAGCAGACAGCCAGGTCTCGAGGTTGTCCCAGTGGGCAGCAGGGCTGGATGAACAGGACATCTTGGCGTACTGTTGACGAGAGAACGCAGCACAAAAGAAACACAATGCAAGTCCTTGCCGAATTGAGAGCTAAGTGTTTTGGTTTTTTTTAATACCAATTTGGGCTAACAGTCTATGCTGTTAGTGAGCTACAGTCCAGATACTTAATATCTTTGGCCGTGAATATTGGTGAGGGCCAAGCCTAAATAGAGATTTTGACGGCGGCAGCCTATTGGGTCGTGTGATGACTCTGGCGGCTGGGTTCCAATCTAATATTTCGCTTTCCTTGCTGGCTCTCACAGGTTCCGTCGGTATGTGAACTAAAAGAAACACAACACGACGGTGAGATACATAGGGTAGGATAAAACAAACAAAAATATTAAAGGGGAAGGGTAAAACAAGAATAAGTGAAATAAAATGAAAATTAAAAAATAATAAAATGCAAGGATTGAAAATTAATAAAAATGATAAATCAAAATAAAGTGGATTAAAATAAAATCAAAAATCAAAACAAAGTAACAGGAAGTGGTAAGAGGGGAGGAGAGACTCTAAGCTCGTTTTCGCCACTAGGTGTTATTACGGGTCTGACAGAGCGGTGGCGCTGTCGAGTAATAACCTGTAGTGAGACTGTGTGCTTAGTGTAAGGTCCCAAAGGCACTCAATGTTAATTTAAAAATGTTGAAGTTAAACTCAGTTTAAACCAAATTTCAAATCACCAGGTGCTAGGGTGTTAGAATAATTTTGGGAATTTGCTGTTACAGTAAATAGGCACTTAAAGCAGAAATACCACTCTCAAAGGAAAATCATGAGGAAAGATCTGAGCATGACCTCCAGGGGGCGTGTTACTCATTGAGTGCCTGTGGTGACACAGATACAACTTTATTTGAATTTAAGTTAAACTTGTTTAACATAAATTCAAATAAGTGTGAAGAGTCGTAGAGACAGAGAGTGTCAAATAACAGTAACAGTGAGGAGAATTACAGTTCTGAGCAGAACTAAACAGCAAAAGGGGAAAGTCGAATTAACCTTCAAAGAAAAGCAGCAGAAGGGAAGCAGAACTATGAATAATGTCCACGAGATGGCGTTATCGAGTTAAATTTCTTCGTCTTTACAGAGGCGACTTTAATATTGTGACTGCAGTTTAACGGATTTACTTGTTAACAAAGGCTAAATGATAGACAAATAGTCGTGTTAACACCGAGTTCAGAGATATGAGCTCATTTAGTTTGGGCGAGTGCGTTTTGCTCGCGACGCGCGTGTAACAACAAAACCTACACACACACACACTTAGGCTGAACTGAGTTTGCTCAATATAGGTTTAAAATGATGGCCGCATAACTCCACCATTATATGTAGCGAGATCGAGCCCCAAGGGAAATGGTGCGGGATTTATGCATGCGTTTAATCGTGTTGCGATCAAACACGCATACATCAGCACAGAGGGGAATTTGGATATTAACAGTTGATTATAACGGATTATAACAACTATTAATATCTAGGGTTTGATTCAACTTTTAGAAATTTCTTTAATTCTAGAATTGAGTTCAAAGGACGGATAATTGTCCACCAACTATCTCCCTTTTAATAATTCTTAGACAACGTTTCTCTGGCCAGGAGAAGTATCTTTCTTTTAATTTGTAACAGGGTCGGTTCACCGTACAAGTGACCTATGTATGAGCAATTCAGGCACAATCACGTGTGAATATATATATTTTAATAAATCAACAAACAATAAACAAACATACACAAATTAACTGAAAGCAGGGAGGAGAGAGAGAGAGTGTGTGAGAGAGAGAGTGTGTGAGAGAGAGAGTGTGTGAGAGAGAGAGTGTGTGAGAGAGAGAGTGTGAGAGAGAGAGTGTGTGAGAGAGAGAGAGAGAGAGTGTGAGAGAGAGAGTGTGTGAGAGAGAGAGAGTGTGTGAGAGAGAGAGAGTGTGTGAGAGAGAGAGAGTGTGTGAGAGAGAGAGAGTGTGTGAGAGAGAGAGTGTGAGAGAGAGAGTGTGTGAGAGAGAGTGTGTGTGAGAGAGAGAGTGTGAGTGTGTGAGAGAGTGTGAGTGTGTGAGAGAGAGAGTGAGTGTGTGAGAGAGAGTGTGAGTGTGAGAGAGAGAGAGAGAGAGAGAGAGAGAGAGAGAGAGAGAGTGTGAGAGAGAGAGAGAGAGAGAGAGAGAGAGAGAGAGAGACGGTGTTAAGAAACGGTGTTATTACCGACACAACCTATTGAGCACAAGCAAGAAATCAGTCCAACTTATTGGTATAAGCTCAAGACTTTATACGACAGCTTAAGGGATGCTTGCATATGTTTCCTGCGTGGCAGATCGTGAATTCGTTCGTGTGGGGGAATTCCGCGATCCGGTCCGTATTTTGAATCTTGCAGAACGGATCCGTTGGGATCCGCAGGTAGTTCAAATTCGGTTCCTTGTGTAGTAATGTCCCTTGGAAGATGGTGCGCGGGCCACCCGAAAATCCGCGTCGAGGACGAGTCCAGAAAGGGGGTCAAAAGCACGGAAAGAGAGGAGCGGAGAGAGGGACGGAGGGCGATGGCAAGAGAGAAAAAGAACGAAGAGGGGCGAAGAGAAAGAGGAGAGCCTAGTGGCCACTTAAAAAGGGCCCTCATGGGGCACGCCTCTTTTGTCGGAACAGCCAATCGGAGCGAAGGAACTCAGAAGCGGGAAATCTCCCTTTGTCTTCGGGTCTCGCCTCATTAACATGTTTATGGCTTTCTTAGGTATGCAGACTTTGGGGTTTTGGTATGCAGACTTTGGGGTTTTGGCATAAAAGAAAGAGTTTGATGCATCATAGTACCACACAACGCATTACAGACGGTCTACAAATTGAGAGACAAAGATTTCGAGACCAAGCATGGGGAGTTTAACTTAGGAATTAAAGGAACGGCGAGGATTGACGTCATTCTTCCTTAAGCATTCACTGGCTATAAGTTTCTAACCTATCAAACACATCTAAAATGGTTATAACAAAAAGCATGCATACATAAAGGGAACACGGCACATCTAAAATGAAAAATAACTAAGTTAAAAGTCATATAACCTATTCGGATGTCCTTTGGTATGTGTAGTGGGTGGGGGCTGTTATTTATAATGGTCTCTCATGAGCTGCACGAGCATGGTTTGTGTCCTTTTAGCACCGTTAACCTGTCAGTCTGTAGACTTCACGGCGCCGGTCTTGCTTGAGTCATTATAACTAATCAAAGTATTGGTCCGTTGATCATTTATGATCACCGTCCATACGCTACAAGGGACCTACTCAAATAATTAAATAAATAAATAAAGAACGATAAAGAACGTATATACAGTGAAACGCGTCTCATTTTGTCATAAACAAAATATTGCATAATTATTGCGAGACTTTCGATATAATATCGGGCAACGTGATCTCGCAATAACGATATTGAGTCGATATATCGTGCACCCCTATAGACAATGTAGAAGTAAATGTAAAATGTAAATGCAAATGCAAATTCATCCAATTTCATTCTATAAGCACCTCATAACTTTGGGAAAGGAAACCTCTGAAAGAATCCCGTTAAAAAATATCATGTATAATACCATCATTTATTGTCTTTTGTCTCTGTCTCTCTCTCTCTCATATACACACACACACACACACACACACACACCACTCACAGGGTCCAAAGGCTTTATGGAAAGGAATGGGCAGCACTTTTGTGGTACAGGGGGTCACGCTGGGAACAGAGGGTATCATCAGCGAATGCACCCCATTACCAAGGTATAAAAATAGACAATGTAAGCCATCACTGATAAGTGTCCATGAAAACACCATCTAAAGATTAGTCACTGTTTATTTCGTATTCTCGTTTATTGATGTCCTATATAGGGCTGGGCGATATGGCCAAAAAAAATTATCACAATAAAAATTTTCATATCAGTCGATCTCATAATTATCATGATAAATGTCAAATCTTTATTTTTTTTAAGTTTAATGACTTAATGACAAGTTACAACTCCTAAGTGAAAGTTGTAGAAACGAGACCGTGAATTGTGGTTTTAAACTACTCTTTATTGTCAGAACGTGACACATACTTAGCATTTTTTTTTTTTAATTCTTTACACTTTTCCAGTCATCCTTAACAAAATAAATTTATACAATTATATAAATTTAATAAATACAATTATCTCTTAACATTAAGTTGCAGTGCCTCCGTTATTTCTTTGTACCGTTTAGGTGCTTTGTCATAAGGCACTGATGCAGAGTAACATTACCTCTCCATGTTGTTTCAAAGAATAGCACAACAGCGAGTGCGTCGAGTATAAACACCTTCCCAAATGGACGAGGCGCGCGCAGTCAGCGGAAGCTCGTGCTGCAGAGCCAAACGAAAGTATAAACAAGGCTTAAGGTGGTAAAACAAGTTTGTGGTATTACCAGGCTTCATGGGGATGACGGTCTTGCATAATTTGCAGACAACATTGGTCAGACTTATAAAATCCAAAAAACTGTCATACTGGCGAGCTGACTTGTTTTCCTGTTTCCTGCCATACTCATTCGCTGCGGCTCTCATTTTCGGGTTGATCCCCAAACTTGATACTGTTACATGATTGGCTGTTAGCGTGTCACTCCCTACGTTGCTAGGTTACCAGAGAGTGAGTGCCTTTGTTCATGCAACCAAACTTGCTTCGCAACCTCTGGTTTCTTCCGATGAAGACAAAACAAAATTATCGAACGTTTTATTGAATGCATTTTTTATTGATATCGATTACGTGTCTATCGCGATACATATCATTATCGTTTTATCGCCCAGCCCTAATCTTTAGCACCTTTTAATAATACAGGTACTGGTCATATAATTAGAATATCATCAAAAAGTTGATTTATTTCACTAATTCCATTCAAAAAGTGAAACTATTCTATTCATTCGTTACACACAGACTGATATATTACAAATGTTTATTTCTTTTAATTTTGATGATTATAACTGACAACTAAGGAAAATCCCAAATTCAGTATCTCAGAAAATTAGAATATTGTGAAAAGGTTGAATATTGAAGACACCTGGTGCCACACTCTAATCAGCTAATGAACTCAAAACACCTGCAAAGGCCTTTAAATGGTTTCTCAGTCTAGTTCTGTAGGCTACACAATCATGGGGAAGACTGTTGACTTGACAGTTGTCCAAAAGACGACCATTGACACCTTGCACAAGGAGGGCAAGACACAAAAGGTCATTGCAAAAGAGGCTGGCTGTTCACAGAGCTCTGTGTCCAAGCACATTAATAGAGAGGCAAAGGGAAGGAAAAGATGTGGTAGAAGAAAGTGTATAAGCAATAGGGATAACCGCATTCCTGGAGAGGATTGTGAAACAAAACCCATTCACAAAGAGTGGACTGCAGCTGGAGTCAGTGCTTCAAGAACCACTACACACAGATGTATGCAAGACATGGGTTTCAGCTGTCGCATTCCTTGTGTCAAGCCACTCTTGAACAACAGACAGCGTCAGAAGCATCTCGCCTGGGCTAAAGACAAAAAGGACTGGACTGATGCTGAGTGCTCCAAAGTTAAGTTATGTTCTCTGATGAAAGTCAATTTTGGGGTCTCAGAGTCTGGAGGAAGAGAGGAGAGGCACACAATCCACGTTGCTTGAGGTCCAGTGTAAAGTTTCCACAGTCAGTGATGGTTTGGGGTGTCATGTCATCTGCTGGTGTTGGTCCACTGTGTTTTCTGAGGTCCAAGGTCAATGCAGCCGTATCCCAGGAAGTTTTAGAGCACTTCATGCTTCCTGCTGCTGACCAACTTTATGGAGATACAGATTTCATTTTCCAACAGGACTTGGCACCTGCACACAGTGCCAAAGCAACCAGTACCTGGTTTAAGGACCATGGTATCCCTGTTCTTAATTGGCCAGCAAACTCGCCTGACCTTAACCCCAATAGAAAACCCCATAGGGGTATTGTGAAGAAGGTGCGATATGCCAGACCCAACAATGCAGAAGGGCTGAAGGTCACTATCAGAGCAACCTGGGCTCTCATAACACCTGAGCAGTGCCACAGACTGATCGACTCCATGCCACGGCGCATTGCTGCAGTAATTCAGGCAAAAGGAGCCCCAACTAAGTATCGAGTGCTGTACATGCTCATACTTTTCATGTTCATACTTTTCAGTTGGCCAAGATTTCTAAAAATTCTTTCTTTGCAATGTTCTTAAGTAATATTCTAATTTTCTGAGATACTGAATTTGGGATTTCCCTTAGTTGTCAGTTATAATCATCAAAATTAAAAGAAATAAACATTTGAAATATATCAGTCTGTGTGTAATGAATGAATATAATATACAAGTTTGACTTTTTGAATGGAATTAGTGAAATAAATCAACTTTTTGATGATATTCTAATTATATGACCAGCACCTGTATAAGGATACATGTTTTGTCTCTTAGACAGTAGCACTTTTGACAGTAGCTTGAGTTAGGATGCAGTTATGAATTTGTTCATTAACAAAAACAGGAACATCTGTAAAAACTGTAACAACCTCATTTTTATATGGTAAAATGTAAATATTCTGACTGTTTGAGTAATAAAATTGACCATTGGTCGTCCATAGTAGCATACATTTAGATCATGATAACCACAGGTAAAACCACGCATATAACACCTCACTGCCATGGTAAAATGTAACTATATGGTTTCTATGGTATTTGTATGAATAACTTATGATATATCCTTTATTTATTTATTTATTTATATTTATATTTATATTTATAAATATATATATATATATATATAAATATAAATATAATATAATATAATATACTTCATTATTATATTTTGTTTTTATTTTTTTGTTTTTGTTTCTTAAATCAGAGTCATTTGTGGTCTTCGCTGAATTTAAGGGCTTGATCAGCGATAGTAAACGCATGTAAGCTTTGAACTTTCATTTGAACTTTGAGCCGAGTGGATTAATGCGGCGTTCAAATGAGTTTTCGTTACACTTTTGCCACGTAAACCTTGAATTCTTGATACCGTTTTATTGAGGAAAATTATGTTGCGATTAATTATCGTTATCGTTTTATCGCCCAGCCCTAGTTCTATAACACAAAGACCTCTATATTTAGATCTGGATATTTTGATAAATGAAAGTTTTCAGGATTTGAATTTGTTTGATCAATTCTCATGTTGTTTCCATTGTCCTTATTGAGGTAAATCATGGTTCTGTTTAATATTGTCATGTACATTCACAGGGAGTTATCACACAAGTGGAACCCTAAACAAGTTGTGGGACACTTAGTACTCAAAGGGTAAGTTAAGCTAAGTGATTTCACTTGCATTTTTGGTATTATTTGGAAAATGCTCTAAGCTGCAAGTTGTTTATCTCTTGTTTCTTTGAGTCATAATTTTACCTCGCTCTTCCATATCTGGGTCTATTTGATTATTTGACTAAGCTTAATATGCAGGTAGTTTTTTAAATAAAACAAAATCCCACAAAGAATACGGAAAGGGAATTCCATAGGCTTGACATTTAAACTATCTATCTTCCCTTATCTCTTTTTGTGCAGTCCTTTTGATCTTGTGAAATCATTGTGGGTTTTTTCCAGTTTGACATATGTGGTTGCAATGCCGTTTTACTCAGCAAGTCTCATAGAGACTGTACAGGTAAGAGATTTTAATACACTCTTTGTCTTGTATTGTTTTTGTCAAAAACCCTGAATTGCTCTTGCATACAGTAATAAAATATAAAAAATACATTTTTATGCTTGAAACAAGTGAAAATAATTGCTAGTAGAACAAGTCAAGATATATTCTATCTTGTGCTGGTTTGCTTCTGATGTACAGTCGTGCTCAAAAGTTTACACACAGTTTACAAAATGCATGTTATTTTTTTATTTAGTACTGTTTACATATGGTCCACAAGACAAAAGCTACATTTATAAAAATTACCCCGTTCAAAAGTTTACATACCCGTGATTCTTAATTCTGTGTGTCATTGCCTGGATGATTGTGATGGTTGTTATCGAGTCCCTTCTTTGTCCTGATTCGGGGTTGAACAACAACATTTAATGTCAACATTTATGTGATGAAAGTCGAGTCGACGTCGACTAGTCAATGATGACGTCATTAATGAACAAATAACCCTGAACCTCGAGCTGAGACTGAAAGGTTTTTTTTTTTTTTTTGTGCACCGCTGATGACAGCGCTGCCCAAAAGGTTATTTATCCTACATAACACCTTTTGTTTATCAGTTCTTTTGTCTTTGGGTTTATCAGTTCTTTTGTTCTTTTGTATTTCTCTCAGATTTCTGCATAGCCTATAAATTTTCATTTATACTTCCACGTCCTTGTTCGCGTTGACGCGCAGTTACGCATGCAGAGGGGGGGGTTCTGGCAGCGCTTGCGAAAATGCTCGCTTACATTTTTGGAGAGGTGCACATCAGGGTACGTCTTAGGCTATGCGTGCAACACACAGCCTACGACGTAGCTACGGCGTACATTTGACGCAGAAGTATAAATTAGGATTTAGTTTAGAACGTCGATTAACTTACGTGTATAATAAGCTGTTTAAGACCTGCATTCTCACAATCAATTTGAGCGTCCAGATGGCATAATCAAACGTGTTGTGGAGCACTCTCTGAGTATGCGTTTATTTGTCATTTTAATTGTTAAAAACGGAGTGTGCGTGTCATGAAATGGTTTATCCTGTTGCGCCCTCTATAGGCCAGCAACTAGTCAATGTCAAGCTTAAAGTGTCATGGCAGAGCATTAAATTTGATTAGTCGACTAGTCTGTGCCTGATCATAGACTGTTACAAAAGATGGACGACGCACCTTCACTCTCTTCCATTTGTAGTAAGTGAAGCCGCTAGTGTCCAAATATGGTGCTGACATCTTGAGTCTCGAGTCCGTGCAGTAGTGAGCGCGAAGTGGATCTGCGATATCAAGGTCCCGCCCATAGACTGCGCCTGCATAATCAATCACACGCCCCTGAACTTTTTGTGAAATAACAGTTGTGGAAATGAAATTAAAGTTAAAGCTCCAATCTCTTCCCGAAGTTCTTGAAAAAAGTCTGTTGGTGCCTCAGTGACTACTCGCTCAGAGAAGCTGTCAATCATGAAGCCACACACCCGTTTTTGTAGCATCAAATAAATAAAATGTAACTTATAAAGAACAAACACTAACATCAGCGTGATAAAAAAATCCCTAAGATGACAGAAACCCTCTTTGAAAAAAAATTGTCCCGTGAGGCACGCTTGGTCCTGAGCTGTTAAACTGCCCAATGTTCCTCAGAAAAATCCTTCAGGTCCTTCAAATTCTTCAGTTTTCCTGCATCTTTTGATGCAGCAGTGACTGTATGATTTTGAGATCTATCTTTTCACACGGAGGACAATTGAGGGAATTGAGCCGAATTAAGAAACTTTTGAACAGGATGAAGATGTCCAAATTTTTCTTTTGTGTAAATATCAGTGTTTTTCATTTAGTACTGCCCTTCGGAAGCGACAGAAGATACTTACGTTTTTCCTGGAAGACAAATTAAGTACAATTTACTTTGAGCTTCAAATTCAAAAAGTTTTCACCCCCTCCCCAAGTGTTTCCTTCTGGAACATCAGTGAACGTTTGAATCTCCGTGTGAAAAGATGGATCTTAAAATCATACGGTCACTGCTGGAGTGGGTTCAAATATGCAGAAGATGCTGGAAAACTGAAGATTGTGCAGGACCTGGAGGAAGAACATTACAATTGCCCAAAGTCACCTATAAAAACATATTTTCTGTAAAATATATTATTCAGGACAGTACTAAATTAAAAAAATAACATGCATTTTGTATGATCCCTCTTATTTTGTTAAAATAATTAACATTTTGCAGATTCTGCAAGGGTTATGTAAACTTTTGAGCATGACTGTGTCTTGTTTGAAAGATGATAAGATAATTTTATAGAAAACCAAGACATTAAGAAAATAACGCTTGCTCAATGGAGATACTGAAGTTTTATTACTCATTTAAATAATGAAACATTACAAATATGTTTTTCAACAATTAATAAAGTGCTTTCACATTTGAAAAACATCTTATCCAGGCGCTAAGATCAAACTAGATGCTTTAGGAAACATCGTCTGATTTTATCTTGTGGTAAATGAGCAAAGCAATTTTGGGCAACTACCTCTCCAATGCGTCAGTTTTACATCTGATAATTATTGGAACATCTGAGTTGCTATTCAATAACAGCATTTATTTTGCTTTCATTTTGACTTAAGCTTTTTGGAATTTGCTGTAGGAATTGTGCTGTTGTAAACATTACAAACTATTTGGAGATTGTCAGGTCAAAATCAAGATCATTTTGGTAGTCATCTATTAAAACTGATACTGATTAACTGATTAATTCATTTCCATTAATTAGTTAAAGTCATCTGCTTGCATGAATTGATCAAAGCTCTTATTCTGTGATTTATTTGCGTTGTCTCAGAAATGTTTGTGGAAGTCGCTGTGTAGCACTTTTCATATTTTAAAAGCTTTTGTAAAGTCTGTACTAACATTTAAAAGTTTGGGGCCGCTAAGGTTTATTTTTAATATTCTTGAAAGAAGTCTCATATGCTCACCAAGTCTGAAATACAGTAATATTGTGAAATATTATTACAATAACCGCTTTCTATTTGAACATAATTTAATATGTAATTTATTCCTGTGATCAAAGCTGAATTTTCAGCATCATTACTCCAGTCTTCAGTGTCACATGATCCTTCAGAAATCATTCTAATATGCTGATTTGCTGCTCAAGAAACATTTCTAATTGTTAACATTGGTAAAAAATAGTTTTGCTGCCAAATATTTTATGGATACTGTGAACAGCATTTAGTCGAAATAGAAATCTTTACTGTCATTTTTGATCAATTTAATCCATCCTTGCTGGATAAAAGTATGAGTTTCTTTAAAACTTGTTGACCCCAAACTTTTGAACAACAGTGTAAATGGTTATATATTTAACTCTTTGCTTAAATAAATAAATAAATAAAAAGCAGTGTGAGGAAGATGCCTTGATTATTTGTAACTATTTTAAATCCACAATGGCTTTTTGTTGTCATGGTGATTTATCTGATTGGAGGGGGGAAAATAAATTTTCTTCACCCAAAAATGAAAATTCTGTAATCATTTAGTCACCTCAAGTTGTTCCAAACCTGTATGAATTTATTTTTTCTGCTGAACACAAAGGAAGATATTTTGAAGAATGTTTGTAACCAAGCAGACCTCGGCAGCCAAATTCATACAGGTTTGCAACAACTTGAGGGTGACTAAATGATGACAGAATTTTCATATTTGGGTGAACTTTCCCTTTAAGTGAATACTTACATTTTCTTACATTTAGCAAATACACAAATATATTGAGATTTTGTCCAAATCTGAAAAATACATTGTTTTATCGCCTAGCCCGAATTCATTTAGTGTTTCATCTTGGTTTTCCCTCGCCAGAGTGAAATAATCCGAGACAACCCCGGTATCCTGGACTGTGTGAAAGAGGGTCTGGGACGTGTAATGGGCATGGGAGTGCCTCACAGCAAGCGTCTCCTTCCCCTCTGGAACCTGGTGTTCCCCACAGTCCTCCACGGCATCCTCCACTATCTTATCAGCTCCAGCGTGCAGCGACTGGTTCTTTACCTGCTTCGGCGTCGGAATAACGGCTCACCGAAGCACTCGTCCCCTGACTCGGGAGCAGACACAGTCCAGTCTATGTTGGATGCATACTTCCCTGAGCTCATGGCCAGCTTTGCCGCCAGCCTGTGTGCAGATGTGCTGTTGTTTCCTTTGGAAACGGTGTTGCACAGGCTGCATATCCAGGGAACGCGCACTATCATCGACAACACCGATCTGGGCTTTGAAGTGTTGCCCATAAACACCCAATATGAAGGAATGAAGGACTGTATTAATGCCATTCGCCGTGAGGAGGGCTCCATGGGCTTCTACAAGGGCTTCGGATCCATCGTGGTGCAGTACTCGCTTCATGCCGCAGTGCTGCAGTTCACCAAGATGATCTACTCGACGCTCCTGCGAAACGCTTGATTCTGAAAGGATCGATTCCTTACTACTGAGAGGTCCTTTTTTGGTTGAGTTGGACATTCCAAAAAATGTGTCCTGGTATAATTGCAGATATGCGAGGTTTTCTTCACCTCTTCCTGTGATTTGTCAGTCTACTTCCGTACGTTGTTTTATCAAGCACTGGTTGTCTCATTGATTGCATGACACATTTATGCAAAATAGTCAATATGCTCTCATATCAGCACTAGATTTCAATAATTCTCATGGTGACCCCCAACCCACCACAATCCTTTTCCACCAGCGCCAAAAGATGTATGATATTTATAAAACATTGACCTTTGTGATTTATATATCCATACTGTTTTCTCAGTTTCATCGATGGTCACTAGGTTTCTTCATGTGGTTGTTTTTTGGCAACATTGGTTAAAGCCCTGTGCCAAGTTCTTTGTCATTTAAATTATTATTTGCACCTTAGTGAAACTTGTTCCAGTGTTTTAAACAGTTAAAATGTTTCTATTTGCCAGGTTTAACACAATATAAGAAATTACAAATTCAGTTTATTGAATGGAAGCCATTATGTACACAAGAATGCATATGTAAAACTAATGAACCTCTGGTTCCGGGTGAGTAAATTAAAAGTTCTAAATTATTGGGCACCATGCTTTAAAATAAATGTCTACAATCTGTTTCATGTGAATCTGTTTTTTTTTATTAAACTGCCTTTTATGTTACATATGTTACAATAAAAATATAGCCTATACACTACTTTTCAAACGTTTGGGGACGGTACACTAAGGAAGCATTAAATTAATAAAATCTATTTTAAATAAATGCTGTTCTTAAACATTCTATTATCTAATATCTTGAGAAAATGTATCAGTTTCCACGAAAACATCATCTGCACAACTGTTTTTAACATTGATGATAATAATAAATGTTTCCTGAGCAGCGAATTAACATATTGGAATGATTTCTGAAGGGTCATGTGACACTGAAGACTGGAGTAATGATGCTGAAAATTCAGCTTTGCTATAACATGAATATATTATATTTAACTGTATTTTTGAGCAAATAAATGCAGCCTTGGTAAGCTTAAGAGGCTTCTTAGAAAAGCATTTAAAACTTATGGACCCCAACATTTTCAACAGTGTTTTATATATATAGTGTTCAGAAAGATGTAACTTTTTTTTTTTTTCTTTCTCATTATCCTTTGATATTATCCAGTAATTTTAAAGCTAATGTGAAAAGCAGACCTATACCCTGTCAATATTTGTTCAATGCCATTATTGAGAAAAAAAAAATAAAAAGTTGAATTCAAAGCTTTAGCACACGTGCATCTCGGAGATGTCCATTTGATGTGTTTTTTCGTCTGGAAGACATATTTTTTTTTAGAGTGTTTGTTCTTCTGCAATACGTCTATAGGATGTTTCCTGTCAGATGTCAAATAGACATCTCAATAGACTGCTTAAACAATGTCTTTAAGATGTTTATGATTTGGAATATATTAGTGCTGGGAGGTATACCAGTTCATACCGAATACCGGTATTTATTTTTGTTATGATATGAATTTTGATTATACCGCAATACCGGTATACACTCACCTAAAGGATTATTAGGAACACCTGTTCAATTTCTCATTAATGCAATTATCTAATCAACCAATCACATGGCAGTTGCTTCAATGCATTTAGGGGTGTGGTCCTGGTCAAGACAATCTCCTGAACTCCAAACTGAATGTCAGAATGGGAAAGAAAGGTGATTTAAGCAATTTTGAGCGTGGCATGGTTGTTGGTGCCAGACGGGCCGGTCTGAGTATTTCACAATCTGCTCAGTTACTGGGATTTTCACGCACAACCATTTCTAGGGTTTACAAAGAATGGTGTGAAAAGGGAAAAACATCCAGTATGCGGCAGTCCTGTGGGCGAAAATGCCTTGTTGATGCTAGAGGTCAGAGGAGAATGGGCTGACTGATTCAAGCTGATAGAAGAGCAACTTTGACTGAAATAACCACTTGTTACAGCCGAGGTATGCAGCAAAGCATTTGTGAAGCCACAACACGCACAACCTTGAGGCGGATGGGCTACAACAGCAGAAGACCCCACCGGTTACCACTCATCTCCACTACAAATAGGAAAAAGAGGCTACAATTTGCACAAGCTCACCACAATTGGACAGTTGAAGACTGGAAAAATGTTGCCTGGTCTGATGAGTCTCGATTTCTGTTGAGACATTCAGAAGGTAGAGTCAGAATTTGGCATAAACAGAATGAGAACATGGATCCATCATGCCTTGTTACCACTGTGCAGGCTGGTGGTGGTGGTGTAATGGTGTGGGGGATGTTTTCTTGGCACACTTTAGGCCCCTTAGTGCCAATTGGGCATCGTTTAAATGCCACGGCCTACCTGAGCATTGTTTCTGACCATGTCCATCCCTTTAGGACCACCATGTACATCGTGACCGCTCTTGTACATCGGCTCGTTATTGCAGTGCAATGTGGGATTGAATGAGTGCGCTCAATAACGTCCACTATGGACCTATTTCATATACTCTAAACATGAAATAGCATGTATGCGCACATATTTCATCATGTCTTCTTAAAATTAAATGCATGCAAAGGACACTGATACATCATGACTGCGATGACACCATAGATTATTCTGCTACACGGACAACAACGATGTAAATTAATAAATGGACTGACAATTCAAAGAAAGTAACTGGTTTATTCTTTCTGTGTTTAACTTGCACGTGTCATTTGTTCAGAGTAGTGCTCTTAAATGTATTGAAAATATCCTTAGACCTTTTTAAATGTTCTTCCGCGTTTCTCCCTCGTTTTGGCAGTTTGTTAACGTTATATAGGGTTAGATTTCCAAAATGCTTAATGTGCCCTCAACGCTCAGTTCTCTCCGTGGTTATATTTTAATATTCATGTGTCTGTAATGAGTGTGTTGCAGGTCTTGTGTTTTATTGGTTGTTGTCTCCCCACAGCATCATTTTGTGGGGCTTTGCAAACTTTTATTAACTCTAGTGTGAAATTTTTCTACAATATTCACTCACCATGACAGTAAAATAGGGCATTCTAGTCAATCTACTGCAGTATTTCCTCTCAATCAGTAGAAAATGTGGTTAACACCTGGTCATGCATAGGGGAAAAAATAGTCATATACCGTGAAACCGATATAATTTTGAAAAATACTGTGATATAAATTTTTGGTCATACCGCCCAGCACTATAATATATGTAAAACTGACATCTTAAAAATGTCTATCAGATGATTGTAAACAGCAGATGCTTTCCAGATGAAGTGATCTTTAATGGACATCTTGCAGATGTCACGGTTGCCAAACGATTAGGGTATGTATCGATACAGAAATTACCTTTCAAAAATAAACTAACACTGAAAACTATTCACTGGAGTTAAGTTTGACAACTAAGTTAGCTCGCTAGTTGTCGAACTTAATTCCAGTGAATAGTTTTCTTTCAGTGTGTTAGTTTATTTTTGAAAGGTATTTTCTATATCGACACATACCCTAATCGTTTGGCAACATGAATATTTCCACCATTGTTGTCCAGATGCAGAAACCTATTCCTTATAGGGACTGGTCCCATATGTTAAACATAGGAACATAGAGAATGCAGCTTCCACACACAGGACAAAAACCCTCTGTCCCATTTCTTTCAATGCTGAGACCAACATAAAATCTATCACTGAACACATGTAGTGGGGCATGCTGTCACAATGGGAACCTGCCATTAAAGTTTTTTATAGACTCTTCTGCAAAATGTAAAAACAGTAAAAATGATGAAGCTGCAAAGTTAAAAGATAACATGCAAAACTATTAAATAAACCCATGACAACTTTCCTAATAAAATATACTTGTAGACATTTTAAACAAACACACAAGCCCACTGCTAGAGAAAACATACATTTGAGTATTTAGGCAAACTATAAAAATCTTGCTTTGTGAGATTTTACCTGTGTGGGCCAGAATTTCCTACTATTAAGAAGGGTTGCAAAAATATGATTTGGATTTTTCTTTAAAAAAATATATATTTTTTTTATATGAGATTGTATCAGTTCTAATCTTATTTTGTGGGACAGCTATAGTGATCTTTATCAAAACAACGCCACAACAAATTGCCCATAGAGTACTGTGTTGCAATATTTGTTGTTGCGTAAATGATTTGAATTGTGAACTGAACTGTATTGAAAATAAATAAATATTCTATACACCTGTTTTGCCTGCTTATAGTGTCTGGGTGATTTGGTTACATATGTGGAGTTCCTACGAAAATGTGTGGGGTGAAGACAAGCTATGAGATTTGAGTCATCGCGTATAATAAGTCTTATACGCAGAATCATTTATCTGTCACAAAGTCATTCTTGAGGTAAGTCTTGTTCTCCGTTTGTCTATAAAAGAGGCGTCTTTTGTGATTTGCAATAGTGCCAAAAGATGCAGGACAGAAAGCTTTGTAGTAAGAGCTATTTCACTTGCATTTGTCTATTGAGCATATGTCATGATGTTTTTTTTTTCTTATCTCTTAACATTTTTTTACAGAGTTGTTGCTTGTTCTCACATTATACTTCATCAGGTCAAATCAAAAATCGGCAAATAAAGAATGCCTCAGGATTATTAAAGATGATTCCCTTAAAATAATAAAACCTCAACTGAAGGTAAGTATTTATGCTGGTAATTTTAATGTTTAATGTTGATTGTTTATTGACATAAGATAAAATATATCTGCAATTTCTTCCCTGCCAGGTTTCTTGTTTCAACCAGGTAATTATGTAAGAATAAAGACATTTAATATTGGATAATAATAATAATGCATACATTTTAATATTGACTACTTAATTGTATTTTTTCATCAAGCATTAAAAAAAAAAAAAAAAAAAATTAAATATTATGTGCATCTTAAACTACTAATAAATAAATATTGGGGAAAAAGAGAATAAATTGTTAATATTTTGCCATCATTTTATTTTCCAGACGGATGTGAAAAAAACACTTTGTGCATCTTAAACTGGACTTTAGCTGGAAACTGTACAATAAATCAGGACATACAACAGATGATAAAAGACAGCAGTGTAAGAATAAATGTGTTATATTACATGAGTTCATTTTAACATTCAGAATAAAAGCATTTTATTTATTTTTAATTATTCTGTTCTTTTTGTAATGGTGTAATGGTCAAGTCTTTACATACATTAAATGTAATTTTTTTTTTTTTCTCCTCAGGAGAAGTGTGCCAAAAATACAACCAGAGGATCACCGAAGATTTGCTCTGAACAGTCCTTCATGAAATGCTGGTGTGGTTTTATGTTGTTCCGAGTTGAGTGAGGTTGATCTGCTCTAGAATCCCCACAGCCCTAGAAAATGGATTGATAGATGGATGATTGTATTTGTTCTGCACAGCATGAATGTTTTAAAATATTTGCTAAACAGTTAAATATGAAATATGTTTTGTCTTAAATGCACTCAGACTTTTATTTTGCTATATATATTTGTTTAAATTAACACTCTACTAATATATCTATATGCCATGTATATATGTAGACAACAAAGTTCATGACAATAAATAATTATGCCTTTATAATCATTAAGTAAAGCTGTGTGTTGTCTGTTTTTTGACAAAAAAAAAAAAAAAAAAAAGAAGAAATGTTGGGTAAAAATGTTTGAAAATGTGCTGATTAATTGTGTGAGTAGGAACCAAATGTAGAGAGTTTCCAGACGAACCGTGTTTAGTGTAACACTGTTGACAACATCGGGTGCCGATACAGAAATGTGGGGGAAACGGTGTTAAACATTTATTGGGATTCCGTGCACAGTCACTGACGTTTGAGGTTCTACGGGTGAAAATACATGATCGATATGTCTGCGGGAAAGAAAGGAAGCGTGATCTTCTCTGGATTCAGGGCGCTGGGGCTTTACTCGAATCATCTGGCGCACGTGCTTCGCTTCCATAAGAAACACGGAGAGTTCTATGTGGTCACTGCAGTCGGACAGTGTTTCCACACATATAATGTAAGTGCGAATTCAATAAATGACATTCAGTCAAAACAACCTCTTATAAAAATATTTCATGCTACGTTTTTAGTGTCTGATCTGTTTTGAACCTCTTCAGTGGTAATACCGTTATTTGAAGTAACTTACTTGGGAGAAGCTTTTAAAATTCATGGTAACTTTATAAATTTTTTTATTTTTTTATTTATGTATTTATTTATTTATTTTTATCAGTTACATACATACACGTATAGTGGGTAGAAAGACAATAACAAATAGAGGGAAAGAAATAAAACAAACAAACAAATAAACAAAAAAAAAAAAAAACGCTGAATATAAATGTAGTGATACATGTAGGTTAAGTTTAAGCAATGGGGTATTTTTGTTATACAGATGTAAATAAAGGTAATTTAAGATGTACATAGTAACACTAAAACATTTATACTTGAGGTAGTATTCATACCAAAAATAATAACAGTAATGGCGGTAGTAGTAATAGCAATAATATATATGACAATAATAACAGTAATAATAACCATAATAATAAGTAATAAGTAGTGGTAGCATTAATAATTAATAGTAATAGTAATATTAATCATAATAGTAATAGACTGATACGACCAGGGATACAATTATTGCGGAGATACACTATGGTCTAGGTCAGGGAGCTGCTCCAGTGCTGCCAGTGAGCTCAACCAACCGACCCTGCGGACACAGATCCCTCCATCTGAACCACTTGGTACTCTCCCCACCGCCAGCGACACACAACTCAATTGAACTTCTATGCTCTGTTAAGTCCTTTTACATAAAATACACTTGGACATCATAACAGGCACCTCCAAACCAGGCTCCCCTAGTCTGGATGTGACCTGATTTAATAATTTAACCTGTCATGGTACTCTTGAAGGTACCATAGAATTACATAAATTTTTGTGGTCTGGTTTATATCAAAGTGCGAATGTTACAGTGATTGTAATACTCTGGTATGGAGATTAATGTAACACGATATGTCCGCACCACCATTGTAAAGGTCCAAAATACGATAGTACCATGTCCAAAAACAAAGTAATACCGGTAACACTTTATTTTACAGTGTTCTTGTTAAAGTAAATTGTGTATAATTGCATGCAACTAATCCTACCCTAACTCCTAACCTAGTTAATTAATATTACTAGGTACTTAAATATATAATTACACTGTAACAATGACACCTTCAAATTAAAGTGTAACCGTAAATACCATAAGGCAAACTCTATACGAGCTTTTCAATAAATGTACCATAGAGTATTGATATCACTGTACCGCCACAGGTCTAACTACCGTGGTAATACCATACTTTTTGGACACGTTTTGGTAGCATAGTACCAATAGTTTAGGCACTAATTAACCGGTTTTGATATGCATGTGGCTGTTTTTGTTTTGTCTCAAAGTGACATTAATTTTGTGAATACTTTGGCAACACATTATTTTTCATTGTCTTAGTTGCACCATATTACATGTATTTATGTTGTTTATATACGTTGTTCAATATTAATTAGTGCTGGGGAAACATTAATCGTGATTAATTTCATCCAAAATAAAAGTGTGTGTTTACATAATATATGTGCGTATTGTGTGTAATTATGTATATATAAATACACACACATGCATGTATATATTTAAGAAATATAATACAGGATATATAGTTTATATATAAGATAAATTATATATCCTGTATATACATGCAAATATTTCTTAAATGTATACATGCATGTGTGTGTATTTATATATACATAATAATTATACACAGTACATGCACACATATTAGGTAAACACAAACTTTTATTTTGGATGCGATTAATCATGATTAATGTTTCCCAGCACTAATATTAATATTACTCAGTATTTATTTGCATAGCCACACTTTTTAGATGCAGTAACCAAATATGGTGTTAAGATTAGAGTAATAATAAGTTGTGTAATAATAATAAGTTGTAATAATAATGTAATAACTTATGATGAATGACTAAGTAATGTAATATTGCTTTTATTAATTCATTTATGGTAATGCTTTAAAAGCGATATAAAATGAACCCTTCTTTTTTGTGGCAGGTAAAGAAACTTGGAATCGTTGCTGTCAGTAAGTAGGATTCGCTACATTTATTCCCTGATTACAGCACATTTTCTGCACCTACATGATCAAAATATTATAGTTTCCCATATGCATTTGATTGAAACAGTTGTGATAATCACCTATACAGGTAATGCCCTCCCAGAAGACATTTCATTCCTGGCGGCAGATCGTATGCTTGTCTATGCTGCATATGGAAAACTTATCTCAGCTTTTGCAAAAAGCAAAGAGGTAAAGTATAAAAGTCAATAGTTAGCAATGTACTGTGCTCTTAAAGGTGAAGTATTTAAGATTTTTTTATATAATATATATAAATACATTTTCTTAACCCACAGTTTATTGTTCATTGACTACTATTAGTATGCCATTCATGGGTTTGTCTCCTACAAAACCCATTTGTCTCCAAGTGTGAACATTGAGTCTCCCAGGCACCATCCAAACATTGAGAGTGGTCCGCTCTGATCTGTTGGTTTGGGGTATGGCAGACAGAGCCGGAGAGTGTTTAAAGTAGGGCTGCGCAATATATCAAAATATTGCAAAGGTACATATTGCGATATGCATATCACAACGGCACGCAATATCTGAATGACTTTAATAGGCTACTTCAACATTGTGAAAAGTGTACGTTTTAGGTCGACGCATATAGCAGAGAATAGACTGGGCACACGACTGTTACTTATGTGATTTGCTTGACGTTAAAAAGAGTTATTAAGCGTAATAACTTGCAAAAAACAACTCCAGCAGTCGCGCGCTGTCTGACAAACACAGCGAAACATGCGTACAAGCCGCCTCTCTGAAACCACGTGATCCCTTCAGTTCTGTTTTGTGTCTTGTTACACACTCAAACTGTCAAATACACACACAGTTATGTGAAAATGGCTTGTCTTGACGAGTAAACATATTCATGTAAACACAGTCGGTTATGCTTTAAGTGAACAATATCAGTTGGGGAAAGAAACCGAATGCGTGTCATTAGGATCCATGCATTAGGCCTTAAAGTGACAGCCTGCTAATACAGTAAACCTGCTGATACAGTAAACCTGCTAATAAACCTGCTGATACAGTAAACCTGCTGATACAGTAAACCTGCTAATAAACCTGCTGATACAGTAAACCTGCTAATAAACCTGCTGATACAGTAAACCTGCTAATAAACCTGCTGATACAGTAAACCTGCTAATAAACCTGCTGATACAGTAAACCTGCTAATAAACCTGCTGATACAGTAAACCTGCTGATACAGTAAACCTGCTAATAAACCTGCTGATACAGTAAACCTGCTAATAAACCTGCTGATACAGTAAACCTGCTGATACAGTAAACCTGCTAATAAACCTGCTGATACAGTAAACCTGCTAATAAACCTGCTGATACAGTAACCTGCTAATAAACCCGCTGATACAGTAAACCTGCTAATAAACCTGCTGATACAGTAAACCTGCTGATACAGTAAACATGCTAATACAGTAAACATGCTAATAAACCTGCTGATACAGTAAACTTGCTGATACAGTAAACCTGCTAATACAGTAAACCTGCTGATACAGTAAACCTACTGATACAATAAACCTGCTAATACAGTAAACCTGCTGATACAGTAAACCTACTGATACAATAAACCTGCTGATACAGTAAACCTGCTGATACAGTAAACCTGCTAATAAAAACCCGCTAATACAGTAAACCTGCTAATACAGTAAACCTGCTAATAAACCTGCTAATACAGTAAACCTGCTGATACAGTAAACATGCTAATAAACCTGCTGATACAGTAAACTTGCTGATACAGTAAACCTACTGATACAGTAAACCTGCTAATAAACCTGCTGATACAGTAAACCTGCTGATACAGTAAACCTGCTAATAAACCCACTGATACAGTAAACCCGCTGATACATTAAACCTGCTGATACAGTAAACCTGCTAATAAACCTGCTGATACAGTAAACCTGCTGATACAGTAAACCTGCTAATACAGTAAACCTGCTAATAAACCTACTGATACAGTAAACCTGCTAATACAGCAAACCTGCTGATACAGTAAACCTGCTAATAAACCTGCTAATACAGTAAACCTGCTAATAAACCTGCTGATACAGTAACCTGCTAATAAACCTGCTGATACAGTAAACTTACTGATACAGTAAACCTGCTAATACAGTAAACCTGCTAATAAACCTGCTGATACAGTAACCTGCTAATAAACCTGCTGATACAGTAAACTTACTGATACAGTAAACCTGCTAATACAGTAAACCTGCTAATAAACCTGCTGATACAGTAACCTGCTAATAAACCTGCTGATACAGTAAACTTACTGATACAGTAAACCTGCTAATACAGTAAACCTGCTGATACAGTAAACCTGCTAATAAACCTGCTGATACAGTAAACTTACTGATACAGTAAACCTGCTAATACAGTAAACCTGCTAATAAACCTGCTGATACAGTAAACCTGCTGATACAGTAAACCTGCTGATACAGTAAACCTGCTAATAAACCTGCTAATACAGTAAACCTGCTGATACAGTAAACCTGCTAATAAACCTGCTGATACAGTAAACCTGCTAATAAACCTGCTGATACAGTAAACCTGCTAATAAACCTGCTGATACAGTAAACCTGCTGATACAGTAAACCTGCTAATACAGTAAACCTGCTGATACAGTAAACCTGCTAATAAACCCGCTGATACAGTAAACCTGCTAATAAACCCGCTGATACAGTAAACCCGCTGATACAGTAAACCTGCCGATACAAAGATTTCAAAGATGAAAAAGGTCATAAACATGTCAAAGCAAACAACGAGCTCTAGTTAGAGTATTAGCCTACACATTTGCTTACTTATGACGCATAGCAGCACAGCTAAAAGTTTTCCTAATATATTGGACCTTTATTGAAAGTAGCCTGCTTTTACCTGTTGAGACATGCCTTCACAAGCACTCATAACTAAGAGCTGTTTGTGATGTTTGAGTTGGGGAGGCACGACTCATGAAAGGGATGTTTTCTTGTAATACCGCTAAGTTCCGTTAGTTTCTCAGAAACTAAATACTTCACTTTTAAAGATGCATGAAACTTAGAGACTTAATCAGAAGTAATGTTTTTACTCTTGCATCCAGGTTGTTCACACATACACTGGCCATCAAGCTGATGTGCACTTACTGTTGCCTTTTGGAGATCATCTCATTTCTGTTGACAAGGACAATATTGTCATCATTTGGGATGTCGAGTCTGGAGGTTGGTTTGATATTTTTGCTATGTTTAAATTTCTTTCTTTCAGCAGAATCAAGGATATCTTCACAGTGTATTGTAATATGTTCTGTCAATCTTACTGCAGACACGTACCTGCAGATTTCATATGACAAAGCATCATTTGAGGTCTCTGCCATGATGCACCCGAGCACGTACCTGAACAAAGTCCTGTTTGGAAGCAGTCAAGGGATTCTTCAGTTATGGAACGTCAGATCAAAGTATGCACTTCTAATGAATGCTGAATGTAGTTGGTGATATTAGTGGCTTCCGCAACATTTAAAGTTAGTGTTTTATAGTGTGCTTTGAGCCATTAAATGATTTTTTATCATTTGCATTGCTTATAATGACTTTACAGTAAACATTTTTTGTACTAGTGTTGCTTACGAGTTGAAGCTCACCAAAACATGCCATGCAAGTTACATTCCACTCTGAACAGGTTTTGAAAATGAAAAGGAGAAATTCTTTCACAATGCAAATATTTTCTATTTTGCTTGTAATTCTCATTATTCTGAATGATGATTGTTTTACATAATAAAACAAATCTTCCTTTCTTAATCCAGCAAACTCCTGTGCACATTTCCTGGATGGGCATCTGCTGTAACTGTTCTTCAACAGGTTGGTCTCACACTTTCGTTATTATTATTCTTTACCCTATGTATATTTAAAACTACACATATATAATAATAATAATTGACTGACTCAAAAACAGCACCTAAAAATTGAATGTGATTCAGTCAAATAGCTGACAGATATCCAAACAAATAAATGTTTGATTGCCAGATTTGATTGTTTGATTGTGTGTGCATATGTAAGTATTTCCAAAAATATCAGGATGTACACGTTACTAACCTTTAAAAATTTCACATTTAAAAAAATCTAGTGTTTGATCATGTCTAAATGTATATTCAAATGCAAAACCTAAAAATAAGTAAGCTGTTATGATCTGCAATACTTTTTTCAGCAACTAGACTAGATACATGTATATTTATTAAAGAGCCATACAGGCACCTAGTGGGTAATGGCATTACAAATGAAAAGTATAATTTTCCAGCCACAAAATGACTCTAATTCTCCTCTTTGCATTGGAATTCTCTATTTTAACCTTAATTACTACACTAATTGTAGCATAAATAATAGAAATATTAGAAGAAAAATATTTTTATTGGTCATTAATGGACCATAATTATTGCACAAATAGTATTTATTACCAAAAGATCTCCTCAAAATATTCAATAAATATTATTAAACTAAAATGTAGAACATTTATTTAATTGAAAAATAGTTAAGGTGCATGGTCACATGTGACCAATTAGTAAGGAATACCTGAGGGCTAAATACAAGAAAAACATAATCTCCATCACTCTCCATAATAAAATGATACTGTAAATGTGGTTGACGTAATATTCAATGCACTGTATGCTGTACTGTTTACCAAAAAATTGCTGCAAATACCTGTATAGTGAAGCTGTTGTCTATCCGCTTATGCCATTCAAATGTATTGACACTGAACGCTGGTTTGTTGGTTTGTTTAGAACTAAATGAGAGCTCCATGAACCACGTGACACATGTCACAACTGTTTTTTGACGGCTCTGGCTTTAACTGTTATGCCGCATTAAGTGTGCCAAAACGCTATGTAAAAGCTTAGAAAAAATGTAAAAGCTTAGACTTTGTATGAAAAACGAAATGCAATATGTGGCGGCCGGTGTAGATTCTGTGGCGCACCGCCACGGATTAGTCTATGTGTGGGAAACACTGTTACTGAACCAGGGAGCTGATTGAGACGCACCCCATGTTTGTAGTCAACATTTTAAACTGGATGACTACGAACATAGTGTTTTTATGCCAAACAGAGGGGGAAAACTGGAAGAAACTGCAATTCTGTCAGTTCCGCCCAGCCCCAAGATCTAAACGCATGACAGGATGGCTGAAATTAAGTGTTTAAAAATGTAAAAACTATGTTTATTTTTATGTGGCACCTACAAAATAATTAGACACCTTTTTTTTTCTTATAGGAGCCAATAGCTCCTTATTTTATTTATTTTTTGTCTGCAGACCTGAATAACAACTGTGTATTCTGTTGAAATTAATCTCTTTAGAGTCCAGCTTTGGATGTTGTGGGTGTGGGTTTAGCATCTGGCCAGATCATAATTCACAATATCAGATTTGATGAAACACTGATGAAGTTCCAACAAGACTGGGGTCCAGTCACAGCTTTATCCTTCAGGACAGGTAATGTTGTTACCTAGGCTTATGTATACTTTACTTTTCCCTTTATATTTCACTTACTTTGTCCTTGCCTTGCAGATGGGCATCCAATAATGGCATCTGGCAGTCCTATTGGACACATAGGGCTGTGGGATTTAGAGGAGAAGAAACTAAACAGTCAAATGCGAGATGCTCATACAACAGCCATCGCTGGCCTCTCATTTCTTCAAAATGAACCCCTCCTGATCACCAATGGAGCAGACAATGCCATACGGGTTTGTGTTGTTTGCTCAGGCTTGGTTTTCATTATGTAAATTATTCAGATGTGACAGTAGAATTTGAATGTGTATTATGCCAGTAAACAATGGTGTGTGTGACGTAGGTGTGGATTTTTGACGTTTCTGGAGGCGACGGGCGTCTTCTAAGACATCGGACTGGTCACAGCGCCCCACCGACAAAGATTCGGCACTATGACAAGAATGGCTTGCACATTCTTAGCGCAGGTACTCATAACCAGTACATTATGACTAACAAGCCATATAAGTGCAGATAATTGTATTTAAGCATAATGAACTTAATATTTTTACTTCTCATAATAGGTCAAGATGGTACTTTGCAGTCATTTTCAACCGTTCATGAAAGGTTAAACAAGAGTTTGGGACGCGGTAATAACTACTTGCCATTTTCTTGTTAGTGAATGTAAAGGTAAAGTGTGTAATGCCTATATAACTAGCATCACCAAACAGAATTGCACCAAAATAATTTGATATTTACATTTTCTGAAGTGTTTTTTTGATTCTTTGCTAGGGTGTTCTTGAAGTATTTTTATACTTTTGAGTTTAATAATTTTGAGTTTGTTCAGATTATTAGTATTAGCGATGCTACCTTGTTTCCAAACAAGTTTTCCAAACACCTTTAAAAACCCTTCAGCCTCAATTTCCCATAATTCAAACTACTAAGTCAATTATTTGCTAAATACTTAATACTGATAGTTCACACCATTGGTTGCCCCCAAATTCACACCATTGGTTGTTGAATGCTGCTATATCTGTCAGTTAAACAAAGAGCACTCTGTTTTAAATAGGGATGCTCCGATCAGTGTTTTTTTGCCTCCGATTCCGATATCTGGAATTCAGTATCGGCCGATACCGATCCGATAGTAAAAAAAAAAAAAAAGTACCTAATAAACAGTATGCCTCACTGTGTGGAAGAGACTGGGATCATTCTTTTGTGAAAGGCATCAGGCAGGCTTGACTTAAACTACTTTCTTAACTTTATAAATAAAATTACAAACAGACACGAATGTAGTGAATTATTTATTAAATGATTGTGCACCAGTGCATTAATAGCTTTACTAGTAGACATTCAAAATAAACAGGAGTCAGGCTAACTCCTTCATCTGTGACTCATGACTATGTCATGTATTCATGAAAAGCAAGTAAATATATTTGTAGATAAATATATACTATAAAATGAAAAGACATTTCTTTTAAATTTATAGCGCAGCTTTTAAAGAGGTAGCAACATATGATAGATAGGACAGAACAAGATGGGCTATTAACAATCTTTCTTTGCCCAAAAGTATTATTATATGAAAGGCTCCAATACAGAGCGGCACAAAGCACGTATTCGCATCACATGGAGTCACAGCGTGCAGCGCTCCGTCCGCATTGAAGTTCAAAACACAAAGGGAGAGATATTGATGTGTAATGTATTATACTGTATCTATGCAATAGTTTATTGAACCTTTTCTTTTAACAGTTTTACGTTTCAGTTACTGTGCATGTGAAGAACAATTGTAGCGCTCTCTACTCAAGTGTTGTGTGTGATCTAACAGACACCTGGGAGAAATTAACATGAATTAGAAACCGCAATAAACTTCAGCAAGATAAAGTCCTTTGATGCAAAACCATATACGTTTTATCTACAGATCAAGTATAATAATAGGAGCATTGAATCATCTTGGAGAGAGTTTTATCGTGTTTACTGTCGTAACCGAAGGCAACACACAGTTTAAAGCTCAACGGAGAATGACAGCCGCAGCAGAGGGAAAGCTTGGAATATAGTGCATGAACACTTGTGTTTTTGTGCATTTTGTGGGGCTTAACAATAACACAGAGTATTATACTCACAATATCGGATTTGGATTGGTCTCCCCTGACCGATACCCGAGCTGGCAAAAATGGCAGGATTGGAGTATTGAATCGGAGCATCTTCACACTCTTCACAAACTCAGCCTACAATTGGCTTTCTTGTTTTTTCCCATTAAATTTGGAAAAAGTGTTTTACTAGTTTAAAATTGCACACTTCACCTTTTAAGCACTTACTTATGTGCTTTGTTTTGCCCCAAGTAGTATCTTCAGTGGTCTTTTTTTAATTTAATTTTTTTATTACCAACAGGCACCCTCAACAAAACAAAAGCTAAAAAAAAAGGTGTGAGGTACGACATGGAAAAACTTCCAGCCATCACAACTTTTGCCTCAGGTGTGATAAATGATTTCTTTTTTAAATTAATAATGTATGTTTTTAAAATGACTAGATGAAAATTATATCATCAGTTACTCACTCTCATGTCATTTGTTAATCTTTGGATGAAGCACATTTGAATATATTTTTAATATTCTGTCATTATTTTTGTCCATTCATTTGAAAGTCCACACAACCAAAAATGTTCGAGCTTCTAAAAGTACATAAAGACTTTATAAATGTAATCTATATGAATCAAGTGATTTGGCCCAAGTCTCGCTTTATATGATGAAAGGATTTAATTTAGGCTTTAATTCGTGTATAAACTTTGATCAACACACTAGAACAATAGAGCACATCAAATATGGTAAATAGAAGCTCAATCATGCATGCTTGATGTGAGAACAAATCTCTTAGTTTCCCACGAGTCATTCATGTACGCTTGGAAAATATGAAACTTATTTTTTTTTTTCAAAAACGAGCGAAAGTCTTTTAGGTTTGAAACGACATGACAGTGAGTAAATGATGACAGAATTTGAATTACTTTAATTTAGGTTTAAACTGTGATCATCTCTCTATATCCAAAACAGTGTTAGAATTCCCTTAGATATAACTCAGTACAACTAAAATATTGAAAGTCATAACTGCGTGTAATGTTGCTGAAATGCATTTAAGCCAACTGATGTTATTTTGTATAGAAACGGCTCGTCAGAGTGACTGGGATGGCATTATTGCATGCCACCGTGGTTTGCTTATGACTACGACATGGAACTACCAGAAAGGTTCAATGGGTGCTCACAGGTTGGAGCCTGAACACTTTAACAGGAACCCCATCATCAATGTCCATGCAACCGTAAGTGTGTATATGTAATATATGTGTTTACATGATCATTAAGCTAAATAAAGGATGACTTTCAATCAGATTTGGTCATATGTTGTCCAGGCTGTGGATATCACCTCGTGCGGGAACTTTGCAGTGATTGCACAGTCTTCAGGACACATTGATGTGTACAACATGCAGTCTGGTTTTCATCGAGGAAAATATGGAGAAGACAAGGGTAAGTTAACCAAACCTGAACATATGGGGCAAAAAATATGTGTCAATTCCAGTCTGATCTCAATAGCATTTTGTGTGTGTGCAGCGCATGAAGGGCCTGTGCGTGGGGTTGCTGTGGATGCGCTGAACCAATTGACTGTTAGTGTGGGAGCAGATCACCTTCTGAAAATCTGGAAGTTTAAATCTAAGGAGCAAATTCATAACCACAGCCTGCCAGCCGCCCCGGCGTCATCTCAGCTTCACAGAGACAGGTATTAGAGACATTTAAAGGTGCAGTAAGCGATTTCTGAGAAACACTATTGACATTTGAAATCACCACAACAAACACTCCCCACCTATAGGGATCACAGTCCCATCTTGTTAGCTCCGCCCCAAAATTCACAAACACTATGCAACACCGGTACCTCTGCCATCATGAGTGTATACACCCCTTACTGCTGATTGGCTACATGTGTTTTGGTGCTCAGTCCAATCCACTTTCAACTCAGTTTCTTTTAAATTAAAAATGAGGTTGCAGTAAGCAATTTCTAAGACAGAATGAAGAGATAACGTTTTAAAAACATGTTTTTAATGGTACAGAAGATTTGACCCTCTAGTGTTTGAGGCATGAATATGTAAGTGGAGCATTACTTTGGTAATTACGTGAGATGGGCTTCAGCTCAGCTCTTCAGCGTGGATGAACATGATGCTTTGAGGCTTATTCGGCAGTGTACCTGTTAGGCCTGTTGTGATTATTAAATATTACTGTCTGATCATGGTTATTTGATTTAACTGTGATTATTTCAGACAACCAGGATTATTGTGCTCTTTCAGAAGACATAAGAGGCAGATGTGTACCAAAAGACATACTCAAAGTTCACACTCATTTGTGACAATTATTTAATGAACGAAGCACACAAAAATCGTCATCGTCATAATCGTGACAGCCCTCGTACCCATGCTTATGGCCGATATTTTTATTCGAGAAAATGTCACTAACAATTGTTTTTAAAGGTTTCGTATAAAGAGTGTGTATGTGAAGTTTTAGCTCAAAATACCCCACAGATAATCTTTTATAGAATGTTAAAATTGTTGAGGGTGCCGTTTTTGTGTGTCCTTTTAAATGCAAGTGAGCTGCTGTTCCCTGCCCCCTTCCAAGAAGAGGGCGGAGCATCAAGAGCTGGTGTGTTGCTCAGCTTTGGCAAAACAGGATTACCTCTTGCAGACATGCACTAAAAAGGTCAGAAACTGTTCATCCTTTTATGTTCAAACCGGAGTTGGACAGTAATTGAGAGACTGAAAAAGTGACATGTAGAATCCAACAGGACATTTCTGAATAGTTGATGAATTTATGTAGCTGTGGAATTACCTATCTTCAAGTCATTGCTTACATATTCTGTCATGATAATCTATAAATTGCTCAGGTGGGAACTGTAGTAAGATGCTTACAGAGCCAGAGAATATATGCTGCATGACGATAGAACAGGTATAGTTTAAAGTTGTCGTCTTGCTTGTATGACATGCTATTGCATTTGTGTTACGTACTGTATTGCAGTAAATGTGAAAAGGCGGATGTGACAGCTTGAGCAGACTCCCAAATGTGTTTTACTATAACGACTCTTCCTCCTCTCTAAAGCAGCCCAACATGGCCTCTCCCCCTTTGTTGCATGTTCCTGGGGGCAGGGTTTATGTAAATTTTAGAGTTAGCGATGTCACTAACGCGTGAATAAGCTTGTTGTAATCCCTATCAGCCGTTTGTTGTAATCAACCACCCCTTTAAATAAACAGTGTTACAAAAGTTAGGCAATGAACGCTGAAATTAGAAAATTAATATCTTACAGGTCGAGCAAGAAAAAGTAAAATACTCTGTCAGCTTTAAATTATTTCATTTCGTGGTGTTGTTGCCATCTCTGACAAGTCCATCTGATGTAGATAAAAGTTTTAGTGTGGGCTTTTTCCCCCCTCTTTTCTCTGTTTTTTACATTCAAAAACATCATAATGAATAAGTAATAGGCCGTTTTCAACCCTGGTTTTGAGCCTCTCTCCTGGAATGCTCGGTTTTGATGGGCGTGCCGCATTGAAGACTTGGAAGTAAATGTCCACGGCTAGGATTGAATAAGATTTGCATATTTAATGAGCTTCAGCTCCCTCGTCAGTACATGTGGGAACTGTTTTGAAAGAGTGTGGGAAAACGGGAACTAGAATGAATTGCCCACTAGGCTCGCAAATATCTTTATCAAACAAACACAATGATTTATCTCTCATCCACCCGCGATTGATTGGAATGTTATTTTTTTTATTACTTGGCCCGCCCAATTGGTGGATATGCGAACCGTACACATGTGCTCACAAGCCTCACTGTTCAAAACTTCCGCAATTTGTATTTTTCCTTCAAATATCAAGTCAAGAGAGTGAACAACGCACATCAAGAAAGGAATGTCATTTCAATATTTAAAATAGCCCATCAGCAGGCCGGGCTTACGTTTTGGTAGCCTGTCTGGAAAACGCATAGCCTCGGGACGTTGGGCTTTGCGAGCCCTGGCGCATACATGTCTGAGTCTGATCCCGAATCACAATGAACCAACAATACCACAAATAAAGGATTCTTCAGCCTTTGACAGTGTGTTAAGGTATGTTCAGTTAGACACGTACACATTAATCAATTGATATCAAATGATCTGTAGCAATGCAACACATTTTTTACTCACATTAGTGTGCTGCTTCATTTATTCATGTAATCTCATCCTGTCTGCAAATCCAATCTCTTGTTTACAAACTAATCCGTGGTTAAATGAAGGAACAAACACGCAATGTCTTCCCCACCTGATAATGATGGAAATAAAAGTTTTTTTTTACATATTATAAGAACATCTAATCTGTAATTTGATGCCTTTTGGAGGTTTTTCCATCTTTTCTTGGCTTCTTTATGCACATTAATACAAATTTTTACCTGGGGTGCCCAAACTTTCGATCCCCACTGTGTGTATATATATATATATATATATATATATATATATACACACACATATACAGAATCAGGCTACTACAGAATCAGGCATTGTTCTTCTGTTGAGGCGGTGTTTCACCACTCTGACATCACAGCCTGGCATATTCTGAGATCGATTGTTTGTTGGGCCTGGTGTCAATAGAAGCTTTTCTTTGACTAACAAGGAAGTTTTCAGCTCTGAAACTAACAGGATATTCTTATATTACCATGACCTTTTATAAATCAAAAGCTCAAGGGAAAGTTACCTTTCCACAAGAATCTTACTAGAGACTACAACAACTATCATGAAAATATAATTATTATAAATTTGACTAGTACCACCTACCTAAACATTGTTGCAGACCTGGTATACCCCTTCATGATAATAATGTTCCCTGGTGGTAGTGGCCTCTTTCAGAAGGATAATGCACCCTGCCACGCTGCACACATTGTTCAGGAATGATTTGAGGAACATGATGAAGAGTTTGTGTTGCCCTGGCCTCCAAATTCCAAATCCAAATGAGCGTCTTGTGGGTTGTGCTGGATCAAAAAGTTCCACCTCGCAACCTACATGACTTGTAGGTTTGTAGGTAGGACTAATGTCTTTGTGCCAGATACCACAGGATACCTTAAGGGGTCTTTTAGAGGCCTTGCCTCAGTGGTTCGGCACTGTTTTGGCAGCACACGGATGACCAGCAGCATATTACTCAGGTGGTCGTAATGTTTTGGCTAGTCGGTGTATATATTATTTGAAAAAGGCATGTTAAAATATGCGCATACACGATGCTGGTTGATTTTTGGAGCACTAGAGTATATGAAATATGTCCATAAATTCTTGAAACACACTTGCTCCGGTGCGTATATGAACAGTGACCTGTGTTGCGAGTCTTAAACTCGTTGTGGCATTCCGTACAGAAACGCCTCTCATGCAAGCGTGTTGTAACATATTATTAATAAATAGTTACATTTAGGGCTGCCCTCGAATAAAGATTTTTCAAATTGACTAGTAGTCATTAATGTGCATAAAGAAGCCAGGAAAAGATGGAAAAATCTCCAAAATTTATCTAGGTTAACATCAGTGCAAGATGACTAGTAAAATTGCTACTACAACATAATATAAAGCTGAACAGGTAGAGTTTAACAAACAGCGCTGAAAAATTATCATGCATAATACAATGCTGTGATTGGATAAAAAGTGTTCGTTGTCATGAATAATGCGGTAATAAAAAGGGATGATGTAGACCAGGGGTGCCCAACCTTTTTTGAACAAAGATGTACTTTTAAATTTGTCAGTGTGCCGAGATCTAGCCTGGCTGAATTCAGATTAGCGTACTAGCATACTACTCTTGCTATTCCTGCCATATATTTATATTAAAAGTATGAGTAGTATATTAATATGCGATTTCGAATTAAGCCCCTAATTTCGTTGCTGTCAATAACATTCAGTTATAAGTCACTTTTATAAGTAATTAGTTAATGATGAACTAATCATTTACAAAACATTACTATTTTTATAACCTATTAATAAATGGCATGTTAACAATTTACAAATGTGTTGAAGTGCTGTTATCTTAAAAAAGTAAATAATGAAATGTATCAAAACAGCTCAATAATAGATGTTTGAGTTATTAGTTGATGCTTTATTTATAACTTATAAATCATTGTAAGTATTGTTGTCAATTGTTTTAGTATCATCTCAATAAACAGTGGTTAATGATGAACAGACCATTAGTAAATGATCAGTATAAGCTGGTCTGTGTTCAAAAGTACACACATGCAGGATGCTAAAACAGTAATTTATTTGTTTTCAAATAAAACTGAATTAACAAAACATTCATAAAATGTTAGCATATTACTTATTAATCATTTATGAATGTATAATCATGTTTTGTAAATGATTAGTTCATAATTAACTAATAAGTGACTTATAACTGACCGTTATTAAGTGTTTGTATTTTTTCATAAAGCAATGCTGTTGGTCACCCTTTATGTCTGTCAGTGTATTTTACAAATATTTAACCAATGAAAAGCACTAAAAGAGCTTGTGTTAAATCTCGTTACTCGATTGGACTGTCAAGGAAATCCTCACAGCTCATGGCTCCGCCCCTCCTCCGGCACACACACACACACACACACACACACACACACAGCGCGGCGCAGAGCTGAACGTAATCAGTGATCTTGTAAGGGTAAATAAAGAATGTTTTTTTTTTTTTTTTTTTTTTTTTAAATAAACAGCGTTTTCTTTACTCAAGAAATACTATGTCTATAAAGGTTAATATTTTATGTATTTGAGGACTGACGTGGGAACACTGAAGAGAGAGAAAGGGCAAACCAGAGTGCAATTTACTCTCGTGATCTCACGATCTCGCAGTCTGCGATCGACTGGTTGAGCACCCTTGATGTAGACGCATACTCTCCAACCACGACAGCCAATCACTACTCCCAATTAATGCATATACCTCACTTTTCATGACGTTGGTTCAGCTTTGCTTTTTTTAAGAATTTTTTTTAACAAAATCTTTTAACGAAATTGAAAGACGAAAAATGAAAGCAAAAAAAAAACACTTTTCCTTTAAAGGTGAAATATTATGCACCTTTTTACAAGATGTAAAATAAGTCTCTGATGTCCCCAGAGTGTGCATGTGAGGTTTTAGCTCAAAATACACCACAGATCATGTTTTATAGTCTGTCGAAATTTACACTTTTTTTGGGGTGAGCAAAAACACACCGTTTTTGTGTATGTCCCTTTAAATGCAAATGAAGGGCGGAGCTTCAGTAGCTCACGCAACAACAACAGAACATGTCAGAAACTAATGGTGTTCAGTTCGAACCGGAGTTGGACAATAATGCTTACAGAGCCAGTGAATAAATGCTGCATGGAGATAGAACAGGTAAAGTTTAGTTTAATTCTTAAAAAGTTTTAACTTGTTGCATCTTGCTTTTATCCACTATTAGTACACGTTGTACTATTAGGCATGTTGTAGCGGACCCTGTCCGAATGATGGCCTGAAGAGTTTTATGAAGTTTATTGTTCATCACACAAAAGATGAAGATGAACTCTTGAACCTCATAGTGAATGTTTTATGAGCAATAGGATAATCATATTCATCCACACAGTCATGCAGAGCCGAAGCACAACCAAACCAGTGTTCTTCTGCAAAATGCTTGCAGTTTTGTTTTCTGCTAGAGGGCCACACGTTACGTAGTGTACCTTTTTAATAATAAACCTAATGAGTGATGTTGTTTTCATGAGCTATGTTTCCAGCCACCTATTTCTCTGCACATTTTAGGATATTGCATAAAAAAGGCTACACGGAAACGGCAAGATGAGCATAAATTCTAAAAATGCACATAAAACCATATGCACTCAATTTAGGTGATTTCGATAAGAAGACATGTGCATAAACTATGATGGATGCACATTTACAGAATAAATCCCTCAGTGCACAACAAAAAAAAAACTCATATGACTTTGCCCCAACGGTGGATGTGATTTTTAACCCATGTCATAGAGCTCTAGTTAGGATGACAGTGATGTTGATTTATGCTTGATCTCTCCAAACAGCGGGATGCTCGCTATCGCTCTGGATGATTTTTCCGTTCACATTTTGGATATGGAGACTAGGAGGATTGTTCGCAGATTCTCTGGACATCGTGGGCAGATCAGCGACATGGTGAGATTCAGCTTCAACTACATTATTCAAATAGTCTTTGACTATACTCAACCATTCATTTGACTTGGAATGACTCTTGGACTAGTGTTGTGGACAAAATGCTTTCTTTTTTATATGGAACACAATAGGGAAAGTCATATGGGTTTTGCATGAGTAAGAGTAAATGATGACTTAATTTCTGGCTAATATATTTGGGTGAATTAAGTATACGTACGTGCTTATGAAATGTGCTTTATGCTTTTTGTTCAGACATTTAGTCCAGATGGACGTTGGCTGATTACAGCATCTATGGACTGCACCATCAGAACTTGGGATCTTCCATCTGGCAGGTACAAAGTTTAAAGTAGAAACCAAGGCTTTTCAGCTGGCAGCCAGTGGGCTCTACAATTAATGGATAAAACCGCTGCACTATTGAGATTATAAATATTTGCTAAGGAAAATTAACACCCAAATTAAGAGAATTCAAAGACATTAACCTACGTTATTGTGGCAGATGAGTAAGGACATAATAAAAAGTGTTATTACAAGTAATTCTACATGAAACCATGAAGGTGATGCTTCAAGTTAAAACCCATGGTAGGAAAATTTGCATATGACTTGGACATGATACATTTAATTGGATTTATTAATTGTTCCCCATAAATTACAATAACGTGTTAAATTGGCAGCCCTAATCAGTATGCAAATAACTTCTCTGATGAAAAATATTCTGAATTAAAATTTCTTGAGCTACAGCAGTTATGTGCAGATATGTGTGCACAATGACATGGTGTCTAAAAGTGTGGCTGTCAAAAAAAAATGGACACTGAAATATAAGACTTTATAAGTCTTTATGTAAGTTTTATCATCTGAAATGTGCTGCAATTTTTATTCCAAAGCAAGTTATGTAATGCAGTTTCTTAAGTACCTGAACCTACCTTTATCTGTATAGCATAGGGCTGGGCGATATGGCCAAAAAAATCATATCCCTGTATGTTTTTGGTTGAATGGTGATACACTGAATATATCCCGGTATTTTCTACGTTTTTCTATTTGAATAAAAAAAAACATTCTGTATTTATTTTAATAATAATTTTATTTCACATCCTGCCCAGTGATGTCCTAAAAACAATGTTGATATTGAAGGCTAACAAATAATAATATTATGTGTAAAAGGGGGTTTACAATCTAAAAACAAAATTAATAATTTTGTTTTTAAATTCACTATTTTATATATATTTTATATAAAATAAAAACAAGCATATTAGCCTATATTTGATTACCCCATTATAATGGTCACTTTCATAAAAATATACTTACATGTAGGTTTAAAATTCCACATATGGTACATTTATTGACCAACAACAAATATTTTAGAAATATGTATACTTTAGTCAGAATGATTACGTTCCTTTTCTCTTGTGCTCCGTCTGTTTACCGCGCATGCACGCGGTGGCGCTCATTCACGGAAGCCTGAATTTTAGCGGAGATTCACTTACAGAATGTTCGTCCTCTCCTGACAGCAAAATGGACATATTCGCATGACTCTCTAATATTTACAGATGGGGAATATACGTGAAATGTAAGTTATGCACTGAGGAAAGCACCACATTTCAAACACATTAAACACCGCAAGTATTTATCTGTCTGTCAGCACATGTAGCCTATCTCTCAGAGCATCTGACAGGGAAAGCTGCTTTAAACTATACGTGTTAACTATATCTTACCAGTTAATATAAAGCATCTGTCATGTTTAGGACAAATTGTATCATGCACTTTCCCTGCATCAGCTCATTCTGCGTCCTCCACTATTTTTCAGATGTGTTTGTATCAAAACCACTGTATATCGATATAAACGGTATTGCCTCAATCCATTTGTTTCTAAAAAATATATCGATATACTGTACAAACTCAATATACCGCCCAGCCCTAATTTTTCCCAGACATTTTTCACACGCTTTTTTATTTTATTTTATTTTTTATATATGTTAACATGCTACAATAGAAGTGCTAATATCTAATGAAAATTCTCTTTCGATTTCTCTTTTGGATAATCTGGCCCTGAAAGTAAGTAATTGTAGAGCCCAGGGATGAACCTACAATTTTTTTTTTTTTTTTTTTGTCTCTTGTAACATGTATATCTCGTAATGCTTAGAGTGGTAAGTGAGATTGCGTCACTGTCATTCTACTACAAACCACAAAAGTAGCCTTTTGAGGGAGGGAAAGACCAGGTCAGTCCAGTAACACCTTTTCCACTTTCTATATTATTGACTGGTTAGATATTTGTGATGACCTTTTCTGTTTAGTCAGTCACGGATACTTTTCAAAGTAACCAGTGAAATCAAATTCAGAGATAATTATTATCTTGCATAGATGCAGCCATAGTGACATTTAGTATGTCGGATATTTTTAATCTTAAGTCTAATGGGGATTCCTCCAGCCGACGAAGTCCCCTCTGGCCCAATTGAATGATTTAATGATTTCCTCTCACACTTTCACACCCTTCCACTTTCTTTGGCTATCTTTCATAGCTTGGTCGACTGTTTCCTGGTAGACGCGGCAGCCGTAAGTCTCAGTATGTCCCCTACCGGGAACTTCCTGGCCTCTTCACATGTTGACGGCCTAGGTGTTTACTTATGGTAAGAGATTGCCTTACAGATACTGTGTCTGTCAACTCTTGTTTTTACTTTTCCAATTAGTTATTTCACACACACAAGGTTAAGATGAGAGTAGTTGAATTTTCTTAAACAAATAGCACATCTTATTTTATCATGACAGTGAAAAGGTAATGAGTTCATGACATTTCAAATTGAATCTGCTGATGTATAAATGGCTTTATATTTAAAGAATTAAACATTTTATAGTTTTTTTTTGTTAGTTTACACACTGCTTTTGCTGTAAAATATTTAAGGTAACACTTTACAATAAGGTTGTATTAGTTAACATTAGTTAATGCATTAGTTAACATGAACTAACCATGAACAACACCTCTGTTCAGCATTAGTTCATCTTTGTTAACGTTAACTCACACATATATTAATGCATCTATTCATGTTAACAGTGCAATTAGTTAACATTTAGTTAATGCATTAGTTAACATAAACTAACCATGAACAATGCCTGTAGCTTTACTGTTTTTGTAAGGTTATCTAACTGTACATATTTACATTAGTTTACATAGCTGTTGACACACACTAAGGATGAACATTTCTAACTCACCATGTTAACTAATTGCACTGTTAACGTGAATAGATGCATTAATATATGTGTGAGTTAAGATTAATGCTGAACAGAGGTGTTGTTCATGGTTAGTTCATGTTAACTAATGTTAACTAATACAACCTTATTGTAAAGTGTTACCATATTTATAAAGTAAATGTAAGAATAACAGTTATTAATAATATTTCAAGATGAATAATTGCTGTACTGAAGCAGCTTGGGTTTGCTTGATTATCCATACATAATAATAATGTTAAAATGTGCATATCAAATATGATACATCAGACTTCTGAGAGATGTTTATTTGTACATCTCTCAATCGTCATTGTATTGCATTGCATATATATTGCATATAAAAACTACAGATCTTTGGTCATAGTAAGATGATAAATACTTTGTTCTAAGACATTAGTCAGAGATATTGAGTGTTTTTATTTATTTATTATATATAAATAGTCAGCTATAATTTTCTCACTAATACTTTTCAAGCGGTCAGAATTTGATCTTACTTTTTGGCCATATAAATATCAGCAACTGCACCAAGGAAGGTGTTTTTCCCCTCAAATATGAGCTCCATATTTTTCTATATTATTCTATATGAGTCATAAAAGCCTGGTGTGTACAATATTAGACTCAACAAAAAAGCATATGCATGATTTATGTTTTATATTTATACAGATGTGGACAAATTTGTTGGTACCCTTGGAAAATATGAACAAAAAAGCCTGTGAAAATAAATCTGCATCGTTAATCATTTAAATCTTTTATTTTAGTAATAAATAATAATAATTTGTTACATTTGGGGGGATCTCCTCAACCACCACCAATGTGGTTTCAACAGCAGCCATATTGCACCAGAACACCCACCACACACCAGCTGATTGGTGGAGAGGAGACAGAGTGATGAAGCCACTTGGGAAATGGGGATGATTAGGACGACAATGGCCAAATTTAGGTTACAGCCTTACTCTTTTTCCGAAGGACATCCTGGGACTTTTAATGACCACAGAGAGTCAGGACCTTGGTTTAACGTCAGGTTTTGATTATTTTTATCTGTTGGTATTTGCTCGAATCCTTGATACCATGTATCTGAACAAGATGTCCAGGACCTCCAGCAAAAAAATAGGCCCACAACATTAAATATCCAGCTGTATTTTTAACCATGGACATGAGGTACTTTTTATCCCTGTTTGTTGCCAAAAAGCTCTTTTTAAGCTTCATCTGACCAAAGAAGTTCCAGTCGTGTCTGACAACTGAATATGCTGGAGTTTTTAGGTGAGTGAGGAGGATTTTTCTTGAAATCCAAGACTCAACTAATCTCTGCAATTCTCCATCGGTGACCCTTGGAGAGTCTTTGGCCACTCAAACTCTCCTCCTCACTGTGCATTAGGACGATATAGAGACCCATCCTCTTCGAGGCAGATTTGTAACATCTTTAGTTGATTGGAATTCAGTGCTTTAGCTATTTTCTTACAGGCACTTTCTATTTTGTGAAGCTCAACAAGCTTTTGCTGCACATCAGAACTATATTCTTTAGTTTTATGATTAAGACACCTTGGCCTTTTGTGATTTTAAGAGACCTCCTCGTATTTACATTCCTGTGAAACAGGAAGTTATGGCTAGATAATTTCATGTTCCTAGTCACAGTGGTGTGCTAAAAATGTAAATATGGATGGGAATATACTCCAGAGATATTTTACTCGTAAGAATTTCTAGGGGTAACATTAATTGTGACCATATAGTGTATTAGAGAAAATATATTATAATGTGATTTGCCCCACTTTCTTTTCTTTCTTTTTTCTTCAATTAAAGGTTAGATTTTTTGTTACATTTTTGAATGAAAGATCAAAAGGATTAACGATTTATTACAGATTATGTATTATTTATAACAGATTTATTTCCACAGCCTTTTTTGATCATATTTACCAAGGGGTACCAACAACCAACAGTTCTGTCCACCTCTGTATATATAATATATTAATTGCATATTACTAGAATATTGGCTGTTTATTAGTAAGCACGTCTTTACATCCCTTAATCCTACCCATACCTAAAGTTAACCACAACAACAACTACATTACTGTAAATTAACTACTAAGCTGTAAATTAGGAGTTTATTGATGCAGAAGTCGTAGTTAATAGTGAATATGTGTTCCCCAAATTAAAGTGTCACCATATATTTTTTTCTGACACATGTTAACATATTAAATATGTTAAGTTTTATAGTATTATTGGTATGGTAGTGTGTTGTTCCAAACTTCGCCTGTCGTGACCCAAGTATTATGATTCAAAGAAGTTGCTCTATGAAATATTGTATATTCCCTAAGAAATATTGTTTTGTTCTTTTCTAGGTCCAATAACACACTGTGCAGTATGGTGTCATTGCGCCCTCTACCTGCAGACTATGAGCCGACTGTGATCATGCTGCCAGGCACTTGCCCAAGCAGAGGTGCAACCACAGTATCATATTGATTGTAATTTTAAAATCTTTTAACTTGATAATAAATCCCTTTAATTTTGTGCTTGTGAATAGAAACAGAAGAGGAGGAAGTTTTAGATGTTGACAGCTCTGAGATGGCTGAGTACATTTCACCAGTACAGCTGGATGAACATCTGGTCACACTTTCACTACTTCCTGACTCGCGCTGGAAGAACCTGCTGCATCTGGACATCATCAAGGTATTTTGCTTGTAAAAACAGCAAAAAAAACAAAAGTGGTCTGTGCTTAAGTGTGATATGCCACTACAAAGCCTTAAAATGTTTAAAAATCTTTATCTGCAGAAAAAGAACAAACCCAAAGAGCCTCCAAAATTACCCAAAGCAGCACCCTTCTTCATTCCCACCATTCCAGGGCTGGTGCCCCAGTTTGCTCTGCCCAGCACACCCTCAGAGGACCAGGTAAACTCTCCTTTGATGGTGTGTCTCTTGAGTTTTTGGTATAGTATTTATTGTTGTTGAAAATAAATCAATTTTGAAGATTATACAAATCAGGAGTTTTCCATTTTTTGATGCCTAAGAAAAATAACACAATGGTCCGGTTTCACAGACAGGGCTTAGATTAAGTCATGATTAGGCCTTTGAGTAGCTTTTATAAACATGCCTTAGAAAAAGCACTACTTGTGTGCATCTTGAGACAGAACAATGGCACTAACATGTGACAAATGTGATGTATGTGAACATGAAAATTGCTTTCAGTTAAAACAGCTCAATCATGCATTTTAGTCTTGTCTGTAAAACCTGAGGTACTATTTATAATATGAACTATATATAATATATACATTATAATATGAGTAATGTGAATACTTATATAAAATGCATATATGACATTTTATATGTGTCTGTGTTTTTTTTTTTTTAGTCTAAAGTTGTCAACTTGGGAGTGTTGGCACAGAAGTCCACCTTCTACCTTCAGCTTGAGACCGCTTTAGACAGCAACTCGTGTAAGTCCCTTACGTTGTTATTTGAAATGATACTGTACTGTTAAATTTGCTGTTAACTGTTAAAAACTGCAATTTGCATCACATTCACTGTGTTGATCATCTTCTTTTCTCATGATAGATGAAGAACCAGTGAAGCTCTTGAGAGAGTTGGGCCCCTCTGCCATTGAAACAGAACTTCGGGCCTTGTCTCCAGATATGGGTGGAGATGTCAGAGTTATGCAGAGCTTCCTCAAGATGATCAGCAGCATTCTTCTGTCCAAAAGAGATTTTGACCTGGCTCAAGCCTACCTTGCATTGTTCCTCAAGGTACGATATAAGTAATCTGATGTTTTTCCTCAGATTTCAATAAGATTACACATACTATTTGTATAAACTTCTATGAACTTCTATGAACTCACTTCCACCAGATGGTTTTCCTTGAAAATATTTATATTATAGTATTATATTCAGGGCTCAATTTGAGGGGGATTGTATAGAAGAAAATGCCCTTACCATCCTCATTAGATTAACAGGGCTGTGTATTATGTAAAACTTATAATGTAAATGAAATTTAAAAACTCTCTATATGATAATTAATGGACTAAATAACAGCGATTGACCAATGAGACTCGATATTGTAATGTGCTGCACACATTCTAGCAAGGTTTCGTAAGGCCAGGAGAATGGTTTATCTTTTGACATTCTATAAAAATAAGAAAACAGAAGGTATAATTTTTCTTTGATTTAGTGTTTAAGGACATTTCTGTGACATGTTAGAAAGAATAACAAACAGCGAAAGTGCGTTGATTCCATAAGGGATCGTTTTCAAAGTTGCAGAGAATTATTGAAAGTGAATGTAATCACTGAGGTGATAAAACACACATGCATATACACTATATTGCCAAAAGTATTGGGACACGCCTCCAAATCATTGTATTCAGGTGTTCCAGTCACTTCCATGGCCACGGGTGTATAAAATCAAGCACCTGGGCATGCAGACTGCTTCTACAAACATTAGTAAAAGAATGGGTCGCTCTCAGGAGCTCAGTGAATTCAAACGTGGGCCACCTGTGCAATAAGTCCATTCGTGAAATTTCCTCACTACTAAATATTCCATGTACAGTCATTAAAGTTCATGTGCATGTAAAGCTTTTGCATTTGCAAAACTTTTGGAAATATAGTGCATGTTAGCTAAATGTACGCATGTTCATTTATTTATTGAATTTATGTAAAAAAAGTGGTGAGCTACACCACTTTAAATTTGCGGAAACCATCCGTTCAAGCCACAGCTAACAAAGACTTGCCGCTAATTGTTCGACATAAGCACTCAAGCCGCCAACAGTGGCACTTTTGATGGCGTTTCTGACTGTTTCTATCCAGTTATACAGAATAGAAAGAAGTGAATGTGTGAGTGGTGCTCAGTCTGATTGGTCTGCAGCTACACAGCCCCATACGCAGCAGAGTGCGATGCACTGTGTTGTGCCTCAGTAGACCTTATGTTGGCTTGGACCAGATGGGATATCCTTTGTTGCCCTTGTGCATTCACACAAACACCCTTGCTGCGTACTTGTACTACGTCCTAAAAGTATGCTCTCTTTTTGTGAAGAAAAAGTACATACTTGAATGTGTAGCAGAAAAGAAGGCAAGCTTTGTGACATACTACTTCGTCACCTTTAACGGACGCTCTGTCGCTTAGCTACGTGCATCCTGTCACAGTTTAAACTGCCCTGTCAATCATCTTATCACAGTTAAAATCCTCCACATTGTTTAATTTAATTTCCTACTGTATCGGAGAGAATTGTAGTAGCATGTTGGTCTGCCAGTCGTGAGTATTTCATGCAGAGACTCGCCTCACGTGTTTGCAATTTGAATATGATGATGATGTTTACAAGTTAATGGCCAAACATATCATTACAAAAGTTCCCAATGCTGTTGCAGATGAAATATAATGTGGATAACACTAAATAAATATATTTTCGTCAATTTAGATTATTCACTCAAACCCCTTTATCTAAACCTCTCTGCTTAAACGTCGGACTCACACATCCGCCATGTTTGTAGTTTGTTTTTGTTTTAACACTTTTTATCCGCGTTTGTAGTTCTAATCGCATCCTCATCCAACGCACAATGTGTTGTGGGCAATATTAGCCGTTAGAGTGAGCATCAGTCTGCACTTTAAATTCTAAACGGAAATAGTAGACCCACCCGGGTATCTTTGGAATACTCATTTCAACATACTACAATTTGGGACATACTAATTCTATTTTCAAATACTATTTAGGACGGATAGTATGTGAATTGGGATGCACCACCTGTCTCCGTTTTTTGGTTTGTCCCTCCTGTCTCACCACTGTCACACTATCAGCCTTGCCCTTTCAGAGATACTGGGCGACTGGGTCAAAGATCTTTATTCCTGCCCATGTTCTCCTGCATCCACCATGTTGATAAGAACTGATTGTTTGCTTAACATCTAATGTACCCAGAGCTTAATATGTGGCCTTGTTAGGAGATGATCAGTGATATTCGCTTCACCTGTGACTGGTCATAATTTTTGGGTCGTCAGTGTGTACATTACTGTAGTATCAATAAACGTGTTAATAAAAATATACATGATCTTTTATATATTTTGTATATTTACAGTATATAATATAAACTTTAAAATTATGTGAATATTAAATGAAGTGTAATAATGCAGTTCGTTTTATAACATTAACAAATTTGCATCTCTTCCATTTAT